>QLTV01002925.1:1789522-1802313 GCA_003457575.1 Thermophis baileyi | reverse complement strand
TGCCTATCACACTCTTGGGCAAAGCATGTGAGCCATTTCCTCCTTTCAGTGGTCCATGAAAGTACATCTATAGTATGTAGATAATAGTCGAAAAAAGGTGAACAACATTTTTACAGAACTATAGATATGTTGAGGCTGGGTGTGACAAGGAATGGCTGGGAGGGGAGGGGAAGGGCCAGGCAAGGCACCCCTTGATGTGTATGACATTGAGTTGGCCACGCCCACCCAGTCACATGACCACCAATCCACGCCCACCAATCCACGCCCACAGAACCGGTAGGGAAAATTTTTAGATTTCACCACTGCTAACATGGTTGTAAAGTGAATCTGGCTTCCCCATTGACTTGTCAGAAGGTCATAAAAGACGATCACATGACTCTGGGACACTGTAACCATCATAAATACGAGCCAGTTGCCAAGCGTCTGAGTTTTGATCACATGACCATGGGGATACTGTAATGGTCCTAAGCATGAAAAATGGTCATAAATTACATTTTTCAGTGTCATCATACTTCAGAGTGGTCACTAAACAAAAGGTTGTAACTGTACTTCTATTCTTAAATGCTAGAAGTTGGAGCTCAACCATTACTGCCTGTGGAAAGATTTATCTTGAGACTTTGTTTGATGCCTCTTGTAGAGAAGTTCCCTTTTTGGAATGACTCAGCAGTTAAAGACGCTGAGCTTGTCAGTTGGAAAGCTGACAGCCCAGTTTTGAGACCCAAGCGCTGCGCAACGGGATGACTTCCCTTTCCTGCTCTAGCTCCTGCCTGTCTAGCAATTCGAAAGCATGCAAATGCGAGTAGATTAATAGGTACCACTTTGGTGGGAAAGTAACAGCGTTCCATGTGCCTTTGACGTATATTCATGCTGACCACATGACCATGGAAAATGTCTTTGGACAACACTGACTCCTTCATCCAAGAAATGGAGATGAACACTGAGCCCTAGAGTTGGACACAACTGGACAGGGAAACTTTTACCTTAAATGTTTATGTGGATTTCCTCAAGTTCAAGGTATAAGTTTTAAGTTACAGGATGTCCTTTTTCTTCTTCTTTAATACTAATATTGTGGTGTCATCACAATAAGCTTTTTCTTACATCAGGAAGAGTGTTTAATCACCCTGGAGGTAATTGAGTACACATTTTTGCAGGGAGGTTCTTCCCAAGGAACGCATGCACATTCAGCCATTAATGGTATAAACATACCCATGTAGACTGACTCCTGGAGCTGTGCTATTGAGACTGCCTGTATGGGGGCCTCCATGAAGAAATTATTTATTTGTGTGTTTGTTGAAAAAATACCACTTGTCACTGAACTGGCAATATATCATGTCTCTGAAATAATGCAGACCACCAGCTAGTTTTAACAGCCATTTCATTGTGAAGATAGTACTCAACAGATTTTCCCCCTGTGAATAAAATTCAAATACTGCCCTGCATGAGCCCCTGGGCAGAGATTGTAGTGCTAAATTATGCAGTATTTCGGCATTCGTAACATGGACAAGTAGTTGTATGGGTAATGGTTTCTTTTCTACATGAATGATTCCGTCCCTGGAGTACTACCGGTAATAGTGCAAATGGGTGTTAAGTTCAAAAGCTAATGGAATACATGACTTCTGGAAATAATGATATCAAATATAAATAGGATGTCATTTCACCCACCATATTCCAGATAATGTTGGATTTGGTCAGCTGGAGAATGACAAATAGGGAAAATGTCATTAAAAGGGTAGTCCAATACATTATTATGTAGATATTCTTCAGTTGACCATAGAATTATGTTCTGGGCTGGTTATTTCCATAGGGTAAGGTAAAACCTTGATTATGGCTGAGTGAAAGCATAGGCAACATTTCCTAGAGAGTAAGCTGAGTCAGGAAAAGAATTATTTTTTCCTCTAGACTCTGAAGACTGGATTTAGTGGATTCAGTGGATTTAAACAACACAGCATACTCCGAGAAAAGCAACATAAAATAATCATCTTCATAGCACATATGAAAATAGTATTCAGATAAAGGTTAAAGTGAAAACAAAACAGAGCTGCATCCAAACTGAGTGGATTGACTCATTGCAGATTAATTTTTATTGTCCTCAGTAACAGCTGTTGCCACAGCAAGCAGCAACACAAGGCTGAAGTCAAACAGGGTTAGATCTGGTTAGCATTTAGATGGGAAACCAGAAGGAAATTGCAGCTGGACATTAGGCTGGGAAGTAAAATAACAGCCAAGATGAAATTGGTTGTATATGGTTTGTTCATATACTATAATCAACAGAAAGCTGACTGACTGATTTTGGGCCAATCCCTCTCTTTCAGGCAACCCACCTCACAGGGTTGTCGTTGTGGGGAAAACAGGAGAAGGAAGGATTATCTCTGTTGCTGTCTTGAGTTATTTATAAAGTAATAATAACAGACTATAAATAAATAATTACATTAGAATTCAATACGATAGAGGTTTTAACTTTTATCTTTAGAATTCATTAACCCATTTAATCTCTTGCTTTTCAACTCCTAAACTTAGGTAGGATAATTTGGATAGAGTGCCGATTGGTTTCCTCCGCTACCTAAATCGTGGAAGCTTCTTTTTATTCTCTTTATTTTGATGCTATTTTTGTCTTAACAAGATGAAATTTATTTTATCCTGATTTGCAATCGCTTTCAGTTTGAAACGCCCTTCCTTTTTATTGCCTATTGCAATTTTTCATTTTATTTCCATCCCACATTCAAAAGGCATGCTTTTACAATAAATGTTGATTGTTCATATAAGACTGCAACTCCGTATTTGCAAATGTCTTTTTTTTACTGCTATACTATTACTATAGTAATATAGTATTGTAGAAAAAAAATAATCTTTCTAAAAATGACATGCAAAACCATGGCTCATGACTCATGGCCATATAAAGCAGCATTTTTCAAGCCATTTGTGTTGGTCTCGTGACATTTGGCATTCACTGTTTGTTTACTAAAATGCATTTGCCTTTAGCGATGTGATCGTAGTTGAGCTAATTCAGCCCTACAGGACAGCTCACAAATGACTCGAGCCTGAAAACAGATGCTTGGTGGTGTCTACTGGAGTCTTCCAGTTCTCCTTCTTTAGGGTGATATGTACCACTATATGCACCATTATCGAAAATGCCTTTATTTATGCGAGGTAATGAGATTTTATTGTGAGTTTTATGATTCATCACTTGTTAACCAGAGGTAATTTTGAAAATAGCATAGTCTATAATGTTTGATGGAGCTTTATAAGCTGTCTTTTTTTTTCCTAAGTGCCTTGAAAGCTGTAGATTTATTTTATAAAGCATTCTAGTCCTTGGTGAAAATTGTATTTTTACATTTATATTGTCAGTTAAGCGCTGTATTATCATTGTTGTTTTGGTATAAGGAGACATTAGCATCTTAGTATTCCTTTCTTCTAACGAGCTAATATAAAATCAATCTTTTTTTTTTTTGATGTGGACAAAAATGTAAGATTTATTCAAAAGAAGCCCAAAGTCTATGAAACTGGAAGCTTCTTTTGTAAACAGCATTTATAAACTACACATATATAATGGATTCCTTATCAGAACTATCTGAAATTTATAGGCATAATATGAAAGGCTATTTTTTTTCTTTTTACAAGAAAAGTGGAATTCCACCACCCATGAAATTGCCCCCACCTTACAAAGGAGCAAGAAAGTCCAGCTCGGATGATCCAGAAGAGGAAGAGGACGAAGAGGAAGAAAATGCTTTTACAGAGGGTAAATTATGAATTATTATTAGATCTGTTGAATTGCTACATTCAGAATTCTTCTTTGGGGCTCTTACCTAAGGAAAAGTTGCTTGTGGTCACCATATTTATAGAATTAAATTTTTTGCCAGAATATGAGAATTTTGAATTCCGATGGAAAAGAATGCTGGAAAAGACTTGAGAAATAAGAGGAAGTACCTCTTCCTAAGAGGTCTGTAAGGGGCATGCACAAGCGCACCAGCATGCCTACCGTCCCTGTCCTACTGTCCTATTGTCCTCATCTATCTGTATTCACTTTGATTATGTTTATGTTTATACCTATACCTGCTATCTTGTACATGTTTGACAAACAAATAAATAAATAAATAAAATAGTTAATTGTTAAACTACCAAAAGATCTAGAGAATTATTAGAATTGAATGGGGGAAAGTTCCTTAATGCCATAATATTTTAGACCCTTTTTTCAGGAAGTGTGGACAAAATTTAGTTAAGATAGAGATAGTGAATATGCCACTTCTCAGTAAACTGTTTAACTACGCATAACCAGCATTGAGGGTAAGTAGTTCTGGAAATACCAAGGTTCTCTGACCATAATCATTTTTTACATGTGAATCATTTTGAAATTTCATGATTGCATTTTATATATTATGTAAACATGTTATATATAATATTTATATATTCCATACAAATATGTAAATAAAACATTTCTATAATGTATTTATGAGGGTAATAGTTTCTCCAGCTCATGTGATCACTATTTTTAACCCTCCCGGTTAGCTTACAACAAGCAAAGTAAATGGAAGAAACCAGATTCACTTAACAACCATGTTACTAACTTAACAACAACTGTGGCAAGAAAGGTTGTAAAATGGGACAAAACTCACTTTACAACTGTCTTGCGTAGCAACATAAATTTTTGGACTTAGTTGTGGTTTTAAGTTGAGGGCTATGAGTACATAACAGTATAACAGAGTTGGAAGGGACCTTGGAGATCTTCTAGTCCAACCTCCTGCTCAAGCAGAAGGCCCTAAACCACTTCAGACAAATGGTTGTCAAATCTCTTCTTAACAACGTCCAGTGATAGAGCACCCACAACTTCTGAAAGCAAGCTGTTCCACTGATTAATTTTTCTAATTATATAGTCCTTTATTAAGCTACCAAAAGATCTGGAGAAGGTTACCAATCTGGATAGCTGTAAAAGGAATTAAATAAACTTAAAGGGCAAACTTTCTCAACCCTTTTCCCTGGAGAAATCCTTGAAATGATTATCAGATCTCAGGGAACCCCTGCCTAAAAATCTCCAAAAAACATGAAAATTTCACAATACAGTTTCTGTCTAACCTACACAATCAAAATTTTATAACATTTGCAACAATGGCAAAGTGGCTGCTTGGAACTGAGTTGCAGCACATAATCATTCCTATCAATGGAAAAATAAACATTGCTTTTTAAACTTTGGGCACCATAGCTTTGTGTGGTGCACAAAGTTTAAAAAGCAGTGTTTCTCTCTTTGTCTGTTTTTTGGTCACAATTTCTCATGGAACCTCTAGCAATCTCTTGCAGAGCCCTTGTGTAATTGAGAAGGGTGATTATTGAGGATTAAACTGCAGTAGGTGCTAGTAATAGTTGTATAATGTCTCTAATAGAAGAGAATATTTGTAGGTCAGGGTAAACTGTGGAGTTCTTGGTGCTTGAGCTTGGTTGTTTTCTTGCAGATGTTTCATTACCCAACTAGGTAACATCATCAGCACCCTGATATGTACTGATCATATTACTATCTGGATAGTGAAACATCTGCAAGAAAACAGTGTTCAGAGAGCATCAAAGACCCCAAAGCATGTCTCTGAATATCACTTGCTGGTGTGTACTAGAGAGGAGTGACTCTGTCTGCCTTTAAATAAAGTTATGTAAGGCACATGTTTACTCTTCATAGTTTATGAATCAGTTTGCAAAATAAACAGTCAAAGTCACAAAACAATGAATCTGTTTCTGTTTGCCTTTACCCTAATTTTCTGCCCAATTTTAATTGAAAGTTCCTATTACACAATTAAAACAACAGATTTGTTTCAGGAAAAATGCAAGCCAAATTGATTTGCCGATACCAGCAAAAAGGGTGGCGTGGTTTCTTATTGATCACAATGGGAATGCGATGTTGGCTTTTAGTCTGATCCAGCATAGCTCTAAAGTTAAAATGCTGCCTTTCCAATAGATGTCACTGCAGTCATTAACAATGGTGTTAGATTTTCTTACTGTATCAGAAAGCATTTCAATTCATGAAACAAAATGACAATCAAAGAGCTTTTAATTGGGATACTATAACACGTCCTTTAATGTTTTTAAATCTTGTTCTGAAATTAGGTTTCCTACATGATATTTCTTAAAAGATAATGGATTGTTGCTATACATCATTATTGGTATCTGGACACATATTTTCTCCTTTGTACAGATTTTAAACCTATTGGTTCAGTACTCAAATACTGAAAATGCATTTGAGAGTAAGACATATAAGGTCTGAGAATGACTGTAACCAGTAATTTTTCTTTGGCTCTGCCAATGCATTGAACAGATGTTGCAGATGTAGCTCTCTGCAGGCATATTACAAAATATGTGCTTTCTAAATGGAAAGAATGTTAAGTCTAGTGAGTAAATATTGACTATTGATACATACCAACTTCCCTCTCAGCATTCTTGTGATTTTATTTAATTGCTATATAAAATAAATAATTTTAAATATATTCTCACTGTTTACTGAAGGGGCATTAAATAGATTCGCATCTGTTTGGCAATGATAAGGATTTAGAGCAGACAGTTTTCCTGAAGATATAAACATAATCCCATGCTGCAGCTCTGATCAAGAGAAAACTAAAATATAATACTTAGCCAGCTCTGCTGGGCTGGCAAGCACTCACAGATTATTAGAATCAGAAACAAGCATTTATACATACTATATATGTGTGTGTGTGCCTGACTGGATGTTACAAACCATTTATCTGCAATTAAGAGTGGGTCATTAAGAATAAAATCAGCTAGGCTCGCAATCAAGAAAAAGGGCCGTGATGTTTCAAAATGATTTCTGTTTCAGAGGAGGGATGCTAGTTGAATCGTAGTGATTTCCAGCAATGCAACAACAATACAGCAGCAGTAGCAACAGCATTAGAGCCTCGGTGGGTCAGAGATGGGAGACCAGGAATTTCTCTAGTTGTGCTTGCAGGCTTGCTGAAGGATGTAACTCTTTGCTTGTGGGCAAGATTGAAATTAATTGCGATCCGGTCACATATCATAGTGGAAAGAAAACTGACAGATTGCCCTTAAGGCGAGGGAAATCTCTCAAGCAGGCCCAAGGTCGTCAGAAGAGAGACGGAGCTCCGATTCTCTCTGTGTGTTGTGTGGTGAGGATTGGAGCTGCTCACAGCATTTGAATGTTTGTGCGGAATGCAGATACCTACAATTGTGTTCTAACGCAGCAATGGTGCTAGGGGGTTTCCCAGGTATGTATTAAAGCATCCACGAATGCATTCTACTTTTTTTTTTCATTTCCTGCTTTCAGCATTTAATGATGAGTGAAAATGAAACACGAATTGGATGTGGCATTCTTTCTCCTGTTTGAGTTATTTGTATGTCAGAAGAGTTGCTGGTTAGATGAATTCTGCTTTTAAGAAGGCACCAGCTAAGTTTAAGTTGGAAACCGTTAATGGAATGCACTGAACGGCTGTGAAGCTGACAGCATCAGTTAATTTTTGCGTTTGCTTAAAATAATAGAAGAACTTAATTATTCTTAACGTTATTGGCACGGAGAAACAGATGTGGTTGCCTTACACTAAGTCTCAGAAGGCAATAGGGAAATGTTTAGCATGCGAGAAGAAGCTGCTGTTGAAATTTTGTTCAGCGTTTTTATTCAGTAGGGGCAGCAGAATGTAAGTGTCAAAGGAAAACATGCTCTTCTTCACAAAGAATGATAATAATGTTACTGTATTGCTTGCTTGCTGTGAACTGTGATAGAAAATCTGAATGTAAATCAAGTGTTGAGGGAAAATTGTGTTGGTATGTGTCTGTGTGTATACATTCATACATACATAGAACACTCAAGCTACCAGATCTGAACTGCAACAGTCCAGATGACCAACAGTTGACAGCAAAGAATTACAGTTTTCAATATTTCTTTGCTGCCCTCTGGTTTTTTGCTTTTTGATACCCTAATCCAAATGCACTCATACGTACATATATCAGGAATATGAATCTGGTGAAAATCTTTAATTATTGATGATAGTGATTGTTTACTTGGCACCTTTATACTTTAGATTCCGAGTTAGAAATGTAAAACTTTATAAGGCTCTAGACAAGTAGGGAATTAGGGCAAAGAATTTTTTAGTGAGCCTACCACTTTCTAATGGAAGAAAATTTAATGTCATTTCAGAAACTCATAGTACGATATAACAGATTGTGAGATAGGGTGTGTGAGCATATATCATATTTGGGAAGGGTTTATATTATAGTACAATATTGTTATAATATAAAACTGACTTCCATTACTACATGCCATAGGTTGTTTTTAAATAGAATAGAACAGAATAGAATTCTTTATTGGCCAAGTGTGATTGGACACACAAGGAATTTGTCTTTGGTGCATATGCTCTCAGTGTACATAAAAAGACAAGATACATTCGTCAACAATCATGAGGTACAACACTTAATTATTGTCATAGGGTACAAATAAGCAATCAGGAAACAATCAATATTAATATAAATTGTAAGGATACAAGCAACAAGTTACAGTCATACAGTCATAAGTGGGAGGAGATGGGTAATAGGAACGATGAGAAGACTAATAGTAATAGTAATGCAGCCTTAGGAAATAATTTGATAGTGGTGAGGGAATTATTTGTTTAGCAGAGTGATGGCGTTCGGGGAAAAACGGTTCTTGTGTCTAGTTGTCTTGGTGTGCAGTGCTCTATAGCGTCATTTTGAGGGTAGGAGTTGAAACAATTTATGTCCAGGATGCGAGGGGTCAGTGAATATTTTCACGGCCCCTCGCATCCAGTGAATATTTTCATTAAATTGATGTTTAACGCCCAAATAATGCGTTTAGAAATAATATTATCAAACTGCAAATAGAATGCAGTAATATCAGGTTCTAGCCAACAGATGTATTCTAATAAGAATACCCACCATGCTGTTTGCTTAAATTCTATGACTAAAATTCACTGTCATCTTTCCTCTGTTGAAGAATATGATCAGTAACTAGAAATCAGTAATCTGCTTTTTTTAAATCTCAAAGCATTGATAATACCTTCAGCACCACCCAATGCCACCACCACTGCAAAAGAAGGAAGTATACTGTCCCTTTCCAATATCATTTTAGATTTATGATTCAAATGTAAATATATATACAGTATTTGAAATGCAATGGGGAAAGCAGCTTAAAACTAGTGGGAAAGTGTCAGCTGCAGAAAGGGTTAAATATTTGTTCAAAGTTGCAGATAACCCTAGCAACTTTATTTGAATGGCACCAAAATTGGGAAGGTGTTGCTACCTAGAGGGAGGGGCTTAGAATGAAGTAGTTGCAACATTAACCCATAGAGATTTATTCAGGGATATTTTTCTGGAACACTTTTTTTTCTAAAGCCCTGAAGCCATCTTTCTTTTGCCAGCTTCTCCATCCACATCAAATTGGTTCTAGTTCAAGTCCAAATTGGTTGTTTGGTTCAAGCTTTTGAGAACTACCCTTTCCTCCAACATAAGACATCCCCTGATAATAAGCTCAATTGGACTTTTGAGTGCATGGCGGCAATAAGGCCAAGCGCTTATTTCAGGGTTCAAAAAAATATAAGACAGGGTCTTATTTTCGGGGAAACACAGTACCTTACTGTTAAATAGATGGAAGCTGTCCTAACTGCCTTTATATAATTTCTTTCCAACCTTGGACTGCCTTATTACGTTTTGCATACCTTGTTGGGGGGGGGGGGGGATAAGGAAGAGAGTATAACTGAATGGGCCTTTATTCTAGAGGGGAACATTTTGGGATATAACAAGAGACAGATCAAGAGCCTAATCAGCAGATGTTTAATGAGCTGGTGAGACATCGAAACAGTTTGCCTGAAGAATCTGGTGTCTGGATGTGTAATAAAGTGTGTATAACATTTTGATAACTGCATCATTGAGATTCTGTGTAATTCACAGACTTAGTACAGTTGAGGTAGGCCCTGGAGAAGAAGTAGAGATGGTCCCCCTTGGATCCTTTCATCTTCTTTCTCCTCCCACTGCATATTTTTGCCACAGAAAAACTCCCCAGTGAACTGCAAGTGACCATTCTTAGTCTGCCCTTTTCTTCATTTGAGTCCTACACAAAAAAATGTCATAAAATTTCATCGGCTTTCCCAGATGTGGAAGCACTATTACAGGTCTATCTGAGTTGAACGATAATAAATAGCCCAGGGGAAAGGACATTTTCACAGTTGTAGAAGAGCAGGATTGAACAGGGGATACCAAAGATATAAAACTGCTTTCTGAACTAAAAACTATTTGCGTCAAAAATATTTAAAAGAATATAAGAAGATTTCATGCTTCTTATTTGAGGGTACCATCAATGATTTTGCTTTCCAAAAATCATGAAAGAAAATGTTCTACGTTGTATATGAAACGCAAAACAAAGTGCAGATTGTATGGTTTCTTCCAATTTATTGGTGATGAACTGTGTAACTCTTCGTGTTTTTATATATACCACATCTCTGAATTTCTTAAATTGGAATTTATAATGTGGTTTCAATTAAATAATTCATTTTTTTTAAATAACTGTTTCTGCAATCAATACTGGCAGTATATACACCACTTACTTTAAAGACCTAAAGTTGTTTATGATAAAGCTATAATACTTGTACAACAATCTACTAAAAAATAAAGTTAGATTAAACAACTAGGGATGGCCAACATAAAAATTACTGTATAGTACGATATAACATATTCAAGAAGTAAATATCTTTATAAGAATATGAGCTTAGAGGGTTTTTTTAAAAAATAAAGTTCCTCATTAGAATTTCTATCAATCTAAGAATGTTGGCTCTGAAAATGCTCAGCTACTTTGCCTCTGTCTTACACATTTCATAAACTTATTGCAGGTTGCCTATTTTGTTAGTTGATAGATGCAAAAAACCTTGAGTGCATGTGTTGTTCTGGGTTATTCTAAGATAAGATTGTTCAAGTTATAGGAAAGTTTAATAGTATTCCTGCTTATTTCAACGGAACAAAAATTTTGAACCACAAGTGGTTAAATTGCAGGATGTTTTAGTGTGTTCTAGTGCAGGGGTCTCCAACCTTGGCAACTTTAAGACTTGTGGACTTCAACTCCCAGAATTCCTCAATTCTGGGAGTTGAAGTCCACAAGTCTTAAAGTTGCCAAGGTTGGAGACCCCTGTTCTAGTGTGTTCCATTTAGATCTTATAAACTATAATCCTTAAATTAAAAGTTCTAACTTCACAGCCCATGATTAGCTTTCTAAAAACTGAACATTCATTTCAAACAAATGAAACTTAAAAAAAACACCTGTTAGATATACAAGAATCGGCCCTGTAATTATCAGTGTAAATCAGATTCTGAGGTGAGTAAATACTGAATTATGAATATGTACTGTCAGATCAAATAGATTCTATATATTTTTCCTTTTCTTTCTGCAGATTTATAAATGATTATCAGGACAAACTTTTTAACCTATTTACTCCCATTAATTAAGACATTTAATGTTTTATAAATCGGTATATACAGTATAGTACTGGAAAACATACTCAAAAACTAAATGTTCTTAGCAATATCTCCCTTGACATCTCCCCAAACTGATTTCAACATTTTTATGCTGTTTGATAATAAATATGGAAGCTATAACCTCTATGTGTGTGTCTCATATAGACACCTGAATGTGTTCATCAAGAATAAAATGGTGTGTGTTGGTAGCCAACAGTTGTCTATGGAGATTCTCAGTCATCCAGGTCATGGTTCTCCCAAAGGTGCTTTTTCAAGAGGCAACTGGGCTTTCTTGTTTTTCTTTGAAGATGTTTTGCTTCTCATCCAAGAAGCTTCAGTGAGCTGAAGAAGCTTCTTGGATGAGAAGCAAAATGTCTACAAAGAAAAACAAGGAAGTCTAGTTGCCTCTTGAAAAAGCACCTTTGTGTAGCCAACAGTTGTTTGTTGCTTACCTGTGGTCACACCTCACTGCCACAATTTATAAGAATGTAGGTAAAGAGCTGCTTAGGGTCCTGAAGGAAATAGTGCCTGCCAGTATATTATTAAATTATTATATTTATATGCTGCCCATCTCACTGATAAGATGAAATGGAAGTGTTTTGTGACTAGTCTCCATGAAACCATTTTGTAAATAAGCACCACCAAAGTAACTATTTGTGATAAAATCCATGATGTACTCCCAAAATTCCAAATAATAATAGCCCCAATAGGTAGTTTTTAAAAAAGATTCTAATCCATGAGGTAAAATTTCAGTAAAAAGAAGTAAAAAGAGACATTTTAGTACCTCTTATAGGAAAAGGGCATGATAAGGAATGTGTCAGTGAGTTAGGCATTTAAGCATATTGCTGATTTAAAACTTAATTGCTGATCTGGAATAAAAACTTTTCAAGCTTTTGGAGATGTTGAACAGATTTATTTCTTTGGTTTTTGTTCTGAGACTTAGGTATTTTACTATTCTAAATGTAAAGTAAGTGGTAGAACATGGATATTTTAAGGCTCAATAAATATTCAGTAGGATATTTTATATCCTACTTTTGCTGTGCATGACATTATAGTACTTGGATCAACATCATATTAAGCCTGTCCTTTGAAAATTACTATTGTCAATTCAGTAGCTTTTTATAAAGATTTGAAAGTTCTACCAATCTCAGAACTTCCTGCTGAAGTTAGACTTTATGGCACCACTCCCACATTGCAGGGAGGTGGAACCGATTAGGTGGTTCCGCCCCAGACGCCTAATGGACCCGGAAGGGTTCCAGAAGGAGCTTGGGGAATTACCTAAATCCCTTGTCCACAATCCACCCGAGGCTCTAGTAACCACCTGGAACAGGGTG
>QLTV01002925.1:1745976-1788278 GCA_003457575.1 Thermophis baileyi | reverse complement strand
TAAAGCCCTACATGGCTCAGGACCAGTTTATCTGCGTGACCGCCTTCTCCCACACTCCTCCCGACGACCAGTGAGGTCGCACAGGGCTGGCCTTCTTCAGGTCCCGTCAGCCAGACAGTGTCGACTGGCGGGTCCGCGGGGGAGGGCCTTCTCTGTAGCCGCACCGACTCTATGGAACCAACTTCCCCCCGGGATCCATACTACCCCCACCTTACTGGCTTTCCATAAAGCCGTTAAGACCTGGCTTTTCCGGCAGGCCTGGGGCCAATAACTGACTGATTGGCCCATGTATGTTTGTGTGAATGTTTTATTTTAATATTGATATATTTTTAAATTGTTTTTTATATATATATATGTTTTTATTGTTGTCTTTTTTATATACTGTGAGCCGCCCAGAGTCCTTCGGGAGTTGGGCGGCATACAAATTTATTAAATAAATAAATAAATAAATAAATAAATAATATATAAAACCTTAAAATCTGAATCATACCCTACAGAATTTCCTGTTTCTTTTTTCTATAGTTTTTAAGGCTCATTATATCTGGCTGTTCAGAGGAAGACACATCTTTGTCTTTTTGAGGGAACATTTGGCCAAGTATAAGAACAGTACAGAATTTTGTTTTCCTGTTCTCTTCACAAAAATAATGTTTTGCTAATGAATTGGTGAAATATTATGCACGAAAGAAACACAGTAATTTTGTATAGATCTCTTTATGGGTGAGATCCAACAACACAACTGAACTTCCCCATTCTCTCCTACATTGACATTTTTCGGAAGTGCTGTAGTACATAGTGAATTATAACAATAATGTAAAATGTTTCAAAATGTGATCCTTCCATTCCTGATAAAATAAGTTTTGCAAGATTTGTCTGCTAGATATTAAATAACTCCACTACTTCATAGGGGGGGGGGGACATTCAGAAGTCTTTGTGTAGAAAAATGAAAATGCTGTTATTGCCTTGTGTAAATGATATGGTCATAAAAGTAGATAATGGAATTCTTTGTGAAAACAAAGGCTAACCCTTTCCCATTATTTAAGTGGCATTTGAATAATTACCCTAACTGCAGGGTAGGGTAGAGAATAGCAAAAATAAGAAGGAAGGATGAACAAAAATGTCTGAAATGCATTTGTTCTGATGCTCAATAAATACGACAGTTATCTTCTAAGTTGCATGTTAACGGCCGAGAATCAGTAAAATACTGAAATGTTGGCAAGGTTAGCACACAGAGAAAATATTTGACAAATATACAACCAGTTCAAGATTTATACCAGTGATCTGGGAATTTAAAGGAAATATTGGTCTGCAAATATGTGCATTTATGAGCACTGATAAGAAATGGGGGTTGTTGAAGTCAAGAGTTCCTTTAACCTCAGAGTGTGTAATTCTAGTGGAACAAGCATTAATTTTAAGGGAAGAACTATTTTAGTGTAGCTCTATGCAAACACCCTTTACTTCAATAAATTGTAGGACATGTGTCTTTTAGAGGAGGCAATACTGAAGTACAGAATTGAGAGAACCTTTGTCGCTGAATGCATACATATATTCAGTCATCTATTATTCTACTTTAATGCCATTGTGGAGGGGGGAATTGTGGGGTTCCTAAAGTGGGCTTCAAGAAATAATGATTTCTAGAAAATTCAAAAAGAGATTAACAAATTAAAAATTAATAGAACCAGAGCACTAAAAGATGTAGTCTTTTATAGCACAGTCATACTCCACTCAGTATCAAGGATGCAGCTGTAGAGGTGGTCAACAGTATTAAGTATCTGGGGGTGCAGATAACTAACAATCTGAACTGGTCTCTCCACATGTTATCCTTAGTGAAGCGTGCAAACCAGTGTCTGCATTTCCTATGTCGGATGAGGAGAGCACATCTTTCTCCTTCTGTCCTGGCCACTTTTTACAGAGACACAATTGAGAGCGTTTTAACAAAAACTGCATCACTGTTTGGTTTGGTGGCAGCAGTGCCTCAGATAGAAAGTTCATACAGAGAGTCGTAAGGACAGTCGAGAAGATTATAGGAAGCTCACTTCCTGTTATTCAGGATACTGCTTATAAGCACTATGTGCTTAGAGCTCAAAGCATTGTTAGAGACCCCACACCAGTAGTGGGTTCTAAAGCCCTTTACTACTGGTTTGCGTGCACGCTCACGTGCATGCGCAACACTTCTGCGCATGCGCAGAAGCATCCCGGGCGGGTGGGTGGAGCCTTCTTCTGGCGCCGCTACCGGTTCTAAGAACTGGGGCCGAAACGGGAGCAACCCGCCGCTGCCCCACACACCTACTTGACGGTCTGTTTCTGTTGCGCCCCTCTGAGAGAAAGTTAGTGTGTATTTCTAGCAGGACTACCAGAGTTTGTAACAGTTTTGTTCCCTATGCCATCCGTCTGGTAAACTCACAAGATTTGTTTTTTTCGCCATGTACATGTATACATCCGAACTAGACTGTGTTGTTTCTCTGTGTCATATAATATATGTGGGTATATGCATAATTTTGTATTTATTTATTTATTTTGTCATGTTTGTGTACTGGATATTGGAGGTGGTGACCCTTTGAGAGCTGTATGCAATGAAATTTCATTTTAATGTATGCTGATTAGTGTACATTCAAAGTGACAATAAAGTTATTCTAAATTCTAAGTCTATGTAGCAAACAACAAGATGGTGTGAAATGTTTTTTCCATATGCCTTTCTTAGGTAAAGGTTCCCCTCGCACATACGTGCTAGTCGTTCCCGACTCTAGGGGGCGGTGCTCATCTCCATTTCTAAACCGAAGAGCCAGCGCTGTCTGATGACGATTCCGTGGTCATGTGGCCAGCATGACTACATGCCGAAGGCGCACGGAACACTGTTACCTTCCCACCAAGGTGGTCCCTATTTTTCTACTTGCATTTTTACTTGCTTTCGAACTGCTAGGTTGGCAGAAGCTGGGGCAAGTAACGGGAGCTCACTCCGTTACGTGGCGCTAGGGATTCGAACTGCCGAACTGCCGACCTTTCTGATCAACAAGCTCAGTGTCTTAGCCACTGAGCCACCGCATCCCCTTTATGCTTTTCTTAGTAGTGTACATATTGAAATGAAATATTTTATCAGCCTAAGAACATAATACAGTCCTCAGCTTATGGCCATAATTGAGCCTGATATTTCTGTTGCTAAGCAAAACATTTGTTAAGCGAATTTGCTCCATTTTATGATTTTTCTTGCCACAGTTGTTAAGTGAATCACTGCTGTTGGTAGTTAATAACACGATTGTTAAGTGAATCTGGCTTCCTCCTTGATTTTGCTTATAAGAAGGTCGCAAAAGGTGATCACGTGAGCCTGGGATACTGCAAATCTCATAAATATGAGTCAGTTGCCAAGCATTCAAATTTTGATCACATGATCATGGGGATGCTACAAAGATCGTAAATGTGAAAAACAGTCATAAGTCACTTTTTTCTGTGCCATGTAATTTTGAATGGTTGCTGAATGAACTGTTATAAGTCGAAGACCACCTGTACAAAGATGTTGCTTGCCTATTTTTGGTTGGATCCAAGCTTAGCCATTCGTAGAGGTGGCATGCTAACATCAGTAGGAGTTAAGGAGATTCTAACTATATCTGTCTCCAATCTTATTCTATCATTTCAATTACATTTCCAATAAGGTGTTCAAAACATTTGTAACTTTCACATGCTTTATACAATCTTCAGATAGATTGTGATCAATTTTATTGTGACAGCTTTGCATGTTTCTGTGCACACTTGTATATACGAGATAAGGGAAACTAAAAGAAAATTATTTACACCCGTAAATTGAGTGAAGAAGTGGTCTGAAGCTGATGTTTTTCATTCAACCTGCTTGGGTCTATCCACCACTTCTCCTGAATTTATACTTGCTCATTATGTATGTATATTGCCATTCTTGTGACACAAATACATTCTACATACAACTCTCCTACACAATTGAAAAAATAGGAACCACTGTACTCTTAAATAATAAGATAATAAAATACCTAAAATAAAGTCTAGAATTGATCTGTATAAAAGAAGAAATAGTGTTTTTATTTTCATCTGTGCTATTGAAAGGTATGTTGTTTTTCGTACTAGAAAAATTTAACCTAATTTTCCTATCTGTGCCTTGTTTATTCCTAATAGAGAGAAATTAATGACATATGTTTCTTTCTTTTGCTCTTTTATTCTTCTGATAAGGCTTCTGCTATGCCATTGTTAGATATATTGTGTGTTCAAACTGGACTATTGAATTTAATGGCTGATAAGTCAAAATGCTTTATTACAAATAACTTCCTGGCAGAGTTCAGGAGCTCAGGTTGTACTTAAGGAAGGAACACAGTGTATTCACTCAATCCAAGAATAATTTCATCACAGTGTAATTTAGAGTTAGATTTCTTTACACAAAGGAGGTCCATTGTAGAAAGCAACTGGTTGTAATTCATTCTTCATTCTAAAGATGTAGAAAGTATAGTGAAATGGCATAATTTGAGAGAAGTTAACCCAGCTGAGTAGTCCATAAGTCATGTCAACTACTGTCTAACTGAAAAATGGAGACTACAGATTTCCATGTACATATTCAATAAATTATAATTAACACTATGAATGGAAGAGTTTCAGGTGTGAAGCACAAATTAAATACAAAATTTTCAGTATGGCTTTGCATTCATTAAATATATAATGTCTATGTTAAAGCCGATGTAGGAGGCGCCAAAGGGGACATGGTGGCCTAGCAATTAAGACACTGGGCTTGTTGATTGGAAGGTTGGCAGTTTGAGACCTAAGTACCCAAACTTACAATATGATGGGGTACTTAGGTCCCGATCTGTCAACCACCTGATGGGGTGATTCTTGCCCCAGCTCCTACTAACCTAGCAGTTTGAATGCATGCAAATACAAGTAGATAAATAAGTACCACTTCGGTAGGAAGGTAACATCATTTTGTGTACGTTGGCATATAGTCATGCCGGCCACATGACCACGGAAGTTTTTTACGCAATGCTGGCTCCCTTAGAATCAGACACGACTGGACAGTGGAAACCTTTACCTTTTTATCTTTAGGAGGTGTCATACGTACACATGCATGCTCATGCACCCCACTTAAGCCATAATGATGCTTTACCACCATTTTGTCTACATTTGAATTGGACCAAAGGTTTCAATATAAGATTTAGAATTTGGACATACTGTATATATCAGTTTCAGAAATATGCCATAATTTAGTTCTAAGGTTTCTTTGTTTTATATCATGTTATTATTGCGTTTTGCATTACTGCACTTAGTCTTTTCACTTAGGAGAAAGGCAGGACATAAATTTTAGCAAGGAAAGAAAAAACATTTTTCTACAGTGATGTTAAGTGAAACTTTGGCTTAGTTCCCACATTGTGCTAAACCATACTGAGGTTGTTTATTTTCAGTTCACCTATTAGGGCTTAGTGCTGTATATTAATCAACATGATATTCAACAAAATATGGTTAAAATTCCTGTGTGAGTGTTACATGTGAAGCAGGCCACTAAAACGATTATTTCATTGGGAAAATGAAATAGTTTGTGCCATATTAGCACAAATGAAAAAAAAGTGCTAAGTTGCTGCAGAATTAATGGCAAAAGCATCATTTTGAAATCACAGAGGTCCAGAGCTGCTTTCAAATGGACACAGAGTCCTTGTGCAGTACTTGAGAATTTTTTTTAATCTTTAGCACTATGTTTATACTAGCTCCAATCAAGAATCAGTAGCATGATTTAAAATACTTGTATGAACCTATTGCTTATTGTCACGATCACCTCTAGAAGTCTTCATAACCCTGATACATTTGAATATTGCGTAACTTTGTATAAATTTCTTCTTGTAAATGCTTTTTAATAAATTGGAAGGATTTAACATAGTTATTAAGAAAAGTAAAAAGTACTAATTTACACTAAGCAACATTCAATAAGAAACTGCTTGGAAGTTGAGTGATGGCAACTTGACTTATTTTCATTTTTGTTTGAAACGTTTCGCTCCTTCTCCAAGTAGCTTGAACTTCAATCAGTTCAATAGGAAAATAGCATAGTTAAGTATTTGTAGATTTATTCATACTTGATTTTGAACTAACTTGTGGATTTAAAATATAGCAAGTTATATCTTTGAACATTCACTTAAATGTTTACCTATTTCATTTTTTCTTCCCATCCAAAAGCTTTTATTTTACATAAATGAAATACTACATAGATGCATGATGCTTTTTAGCAATGTCGTTCCTATGGGGTTTTTTTAATGTTGACAACAGTGTATTTTAACTGTTCATACCATCATCATTTAGTAGGGAAATGGTAGCATGGAAAGTGTTCTGCTTTGTTCAGTATTTATAAATACAAATCCATTTGAAATATGAATATTGACTCATTTATTAGCAGGATGATCAAACAGAATATACAAAAATATTTTATATAAGTATAAATAATAATAATAATAATTTTAAATTGATACAGTAAACATGTTTGTATTTGGATTTTCCATGAAATAGCAACTTATCTTTTGGGCTCAAGCTTGAAAGAGAATTTATTTGAAATAACTAATTTATACCATGCAAATAGTTGAATATATATCTTGATATATTGATTAGATATAGTGTGGGCAATACCATAAATAAAGTTTAGGAGAATAGTAAAATAGTCACAAAATGGCAAAGACATTGATAAAAATGATAAATTATTTCCCACAATGTCCAGGTCTCCTATAGACAGGACCTGATTGTGTTTCCAGATAGAGTAGAAGTAACAGCTAGTTAACAACTTGCATTTTCAGTTTTAAAATATACTCATGATAGAATTTGATTTGAAAGGACATCTTGATTCCACTGACTCAATAGGATACTTGAACTCTAAAGTGAAATGGACATCCTGCCTTGTGGATTTATTGGCTAATTGTTTTAATGGAATGGCATTAAAAATGAGTGGGAGGTATTCTGCTAAGGAGTGACATAACACCACAGTATTGTTCACTGCACTCTTTCAATGTATCTTTGAAATGGCCCTCAAACATGCTGTAATCAGTGTTGACTATATATTAAGGCTAAGAAATGGTTGCTGTTTCTGTTGATAGGACCTCAGATGATATCAGCTAAAATTAATTGGATTCTTTAACTGGATTCTGTTTATTAGTTTGAATAATCCCCCTTGCCCTTATTTTTTGAGTGGTACTGCTTGGAGCCACCTTGAAAATGGCTGCTTGACTCCCAAGGACCATCTTTCATAACTATGCTATAGCTCCTGCCTGCACTAACAAAAGCCTCCTGTATTTAAAGGGATATAATGCATTGCTGCTGTTATTTCTTCCTTGACTTCCTTTACTTCGTGTTATGTCCAATTGTTTAGTCATATACGAGGCTGAGTGAGGAAAAGCAGAAAAATCACCTGAAGACCATATTCTAGATATGGTCAAATGGGAACAAATAGAACAAATGGGAAAATGGGTTGCCCATAAGCTGCATAGGAACATATAGCTAAAGTCTCTCTCAAATTGAGCTTAGCTCTAGAGAACTCCATGTCTATTTGATGTTTTTGATGGACATGTGGTACAGTAGTGGGTTCTAAAACCCATTGCTACCGGTTCGCGCGCGCGCTCCCGATGCTTCTGCGCATGCATGTGCAGAAGCATCCCGGGCGGGTAGGCGGAGGCTCCCGCCGCTACCGGTTCTAAGAACCGGGCCGAACTGGGAGCAACCCACCGCTGATGTGATGGCCCAAAAATTGCCATTTACTAGGAATTTTTGTCTGTTTTTAACTCCCCAGTAGACAGAATAGCCCTTGAATTTCTTATTGGTCTCATTTCCAAGTACCAAATAGGTTCAATTCTGCTTAGACCTGCCAACCTCAGTTATGCGTAAGGTGGTAGCTTTAAAAAAAAAAAAAGATTCATTTTACTGCTATTTTCAATACACTGCAGGAGAGCTAGATACAAATTAGCTCCGCTGTTGAACACAGGCCTCATTTAGAAATCACAGAAGCCCAGAGCTGCTTTCAGACAGACACAGAATCCTTGTGTAGAAGTGCCTTTAGTTTTGTATTTTGAGTGCCTTCTACTGTAGCGTTATTTGTAATTTTATTTAATAGTTTCTCTTCTGTCAGATTGTACTTTACTGTTTCTATAGAAACATTTATTTTTATTTTAATGTTATTTGCAGATAACATTATTATCTTTTAGATGGAATGGGAAATTAAACCATATATGTATAATCTGTATATGGTTTACACACACACACACACACACACATGATTGCCCATCTTAAAACACAATTCTTGGTGGCTCTCAGCAATAAAACCCAGAACTATAAAAACCTGGTCCTAGATCAGGGGTGGGTTCCTACCGGATCGGTCGGTGCCGGTCCGTGGGGGCCGCCATCTTTTTTTTTATTTTTTTCGATTTTTTATTTTATTTTATTTTATTTTATTTTCTTCTGAGCATGTGCGGAAGCTGACTTCCAGCACTGTGCATGCGGTCGCCATCTTTTTTTGGCTTTTTTTGTTTTGATTTTTTGGGGATTTTTTTGTTACTGCGCATACGTGCGCACGCTTTGCGCGCCCTCCCCCACAAGGCGTGCCCACACGGTGCGGGAGGGAGCGAACCGGCAGTGAGGTAAGTTGGAACCCACCCCTGTCCTAGATCAGTGTCCAAGTACAAAATGAATTGGATTCACAAGGTTGAGTGTATTAGACATTGTTTCCATCAACAGATTATATTTCAAAAGATACCTTTACATTAGAAGATGTAACTTTCCTGTTCTTATTTAGTTTGTGCTTATTATGCCTGATCTAGTTGCAGGATCTTGGCTACTTAGCTTACTTAGTTTCCATATCAAATCTGATACTGAATCTGGCAACATTGCTGATCATTGCTGATTTTCTGCTATGTATTCAAAATGGACTGTGATGTGTGTGTGTCTGTGTGTCTGTGTGCTCGTGCGCACATGCACGCTGTATATATATATATATATATATATATATATATACATATGAATAGAGTAGAGTAGAGAGAATAGAATAGAATAGAATAGAATAGAATAGAATAGAATAGAATAGAATAGAATAGAATAGAATAGAATAGAATAGAATAGAATAGAATAGAATAGAATAGAATAGAATAGAATAGAATAGAATAGAATAGAATTCTTTATTGGCCAAGTGTGAACGGACACACAAGAAAGTTGTCTCCGGTGCATAAGTGTACATATAGACAGCAAGTAATAGGTCATGTCATAAATCATAGTTACAATCATTAATCATAAGTTACAAACAATTGATAAACAATTAATCATAAGAAACCAATAGGGGAAGATAGTAGGAAAGATGAGAAAAGATGAGAAATGAGACAGTGCTGTGGGAATTAAGTGTTCAGCGGAGTATAGCACGGGGGTGGGTGGGAAATATCGTAATGTCCGGTTGTTTTGGCTCTATAGCAGCGTCCTGAGGGGAGAAGTTGAAATAGATTATGTCCAGGATGTGAGAAGTCTGCAGATATTTTCTCAGCCCTCTTTCTGATTCGTGCAGTGTACAAATCCTCAGTGGAAGGTTGCAATTGTTTTTTTCTGCAGTCCTAACTATCCGTTGAAGTATCTACCTGTCCTGTTTGGTTGCTGTGCCAGACCAGAGAGTTATTGAGGTACAAATGACAGATTCAATAATTCCTCTGTAGAACTGTATCAGCAGCTTCTTGGGCAATCTGAACTTTCTGAGTTGATGCAGGAAGAACACTCTTTATTGTGCCTTTTTAATGATGGATTAAATATATATAATTTCTTCTTTTGAGAGCGGGCATTGGAAATTCATTTTAATGTGTGTCATTGTGCAAACAGAAAAGTGACAATAAAGGTTATCTTATCTATCTTATCTTACCTTATCTTACATAGGCTGCATGAGATAAAAGTCCTGATTTAATGGGGCTGATTCTAGTCCAGATGTTCTATTAAGACCTGGCTTGTGGCTCAGTCAATTTACTGGAGCTGTTTCCTTCCTCTGAGGAGTCATTTCTCCAATGAAGTCATGACAGACGCTGATAAAATCATCAGCATGATTTTGTGGTCTTGTGTCATTCTTTAAATTAATACTGCATATTGCTTATTCTGAACGTTCATTGATGCTCCATCCAAGCAAAACTTTGCAGAAATTCAGGTTGCTTAAAAGTAGCTAGATGCCATGGCATGAAAGTCCCTGTTCAGGTTGCAGCCAAGCAATCTTGTCATCTTTTAAACTGTTTCTCTCCCTCTGTCTTAGAGCTTAGCTTTCTATGGTTGCTAAGTGTGTTGCCTTCTCTTTGATATCTTCTTGCTTTCCACACTTACCTTGCTTTTAAATTTGTTTCCTTAAAATTGTTTTGGCATTTCTTCTGCCCCCTGGATTTTTTCTTTCTTCAATAACAATAGTGCCTATTTAACTACGGTTGAACTGATACTTAGAGAATGAGGTTTTTATTCATTTTATTTTATTTTTATTTTTTGTACCTTTCCAATTGAGTTGGTGATCAAAATAGTGAGATAACCTTCCAAAAGAGATTGATTAAAATAGGCAGGGTTCTGCATATGATACCCTTCTTTGAGTAAATATGACAAACTGGTTATGTTGCATAGAATATGTTTTCCTATTCGTACTATATATTTCTCTCTCTCTCTCTCTCTCTCTCTCTCTCTCTCTCTCTCTATTTTTAGAGAAAATCAGACAAAGATATGCAGAACTTCCTGGAGAATTGCACATTATTGAACTTGAAAAAGATAAGAACGGACTTGGACTCAGCCTTGCAGGCAACAAGGATAGGTCCCATATGAGCATTTTTGTTGTGGGGATTAGTCCAGATGGCCCTGCAGGAAAAGATGGAAGAATGCATATTGGAGATGAACTTTTAGAGGTAATTTTTGATTATATAAGGCTAATCAAATGGTTTTACTGATCATGGTGAAAAACAGTTGTCTAAGAGAACTGTCAACAAAAAATAATGGTGGGAGTTGCTAAATGATAGGGAAGTTATAAACAGCTCACCTTCTACTTGTTTCCTTTGTCCAAAAAAGAGATCAATTTTTATGTCTCAACCTAGACTTCAGAGTAATTAAAGTGTTCCTGATGCTTTCAGGCAAGCATGTTATTATCTGAATATGTTGCCCAGTTTTGTGGACTTAGAGACATCTACTTGGAAGTATTCTATGTCCCATAAAACAATGTAATTTATATGTGTGGAGTGTAGCAATTCCATTTGGTGAATATCTTTTATTTGGGATATTTGTTCTATATACATTTTTTCCTTCTATTGGGCTAGTATTAAAAGCTGCAGGTGCATTCTGTGCTCAGTTATTTTAGAGTGATCCATATTAGAACTTATTGTTTATTAAATGTATATGTCTCTCGTCTCACTATCAAGCAACTCTGGGTGGTTTACAGTAACAATATAGATAACTGAAAAGTTAGAAATATTAAAACATTAAGCATTAAATTAAAACATTAACATTAACAACAAATTAAATAAAAAGAACAGTCTGTAAACAGGATGGAAGTAGGATCTTATCTAGCCACCTCCAGAATGGGAAGCCACCATCGTGCCCCAAGCCAGTTGACAGAGTCAGGTTTTCAGGCCCTTTCAGAAGGCAAAGAGAATGAGGGCAGATTTTACCTCAGGGCACAATGCTCCAGAGGACAGGAACCATAGCAGAAAGGGCTCTTTCCCTGGACCCTGCCAGCTGCAATTCCTCAGTTTACAGGACCCGCAAAATGCCTCTTCTGCTGGAATGAGTGGAGCGGGAGAATCCCATTGGAGTGAGATGGTTCTTCAGGTAGCCTGGATCCATGTCATAAAGGTATTTAAAGGTAATAGGAAACACCTTACTGAAACTTACTTCTGGGTAGTCTTATAAAAACAGTAAATAGTTAGCTAAGTTAGTGTTGTTTGCACAGCTAGCTCACGATGTAGACATTGCAGGCTCCGGAAGAAAGTGTTGCCCCAAGATTTATTTTAAATTCAGACTCGGTGATCAGAGACAGAAACACCTAGCCCAAGAGACCTGTTGTTTTAGTGGAGCTTCAAAAGGCATGTTTACAATAAGAATTGTAGGAAAGTGTACTCTAACTAATCCAAAAAGTACATGGATAAGAACATACAAAACTGCCTTGTCAGATTATTCATGGACATAGTCTGTATTCTCAGTAGGCCTCCATTCTTTTACAGCTTTGCTATTTAACTTTCTACCAAACATATTCCTGTATGCATCTACTGAGCTCTGGCCCTTCCATACATTTCAGCAACCTCTTCATTTTTGTACAGATAGACAAGCTATTATTCTCTCTCATTTTCAATTGCACATCTGCTATGTGGGGACAATGCTAGTCTGGCAAGCATTAATAAGATAAAAAGGAAGGTTCTTTGAAAGCACTGGATGAAAAAAAAATGCAGGTTTTTTTTTTTAAGAGCACTCTTTCTCCCAACAGAAAAAGAATTCAGACTCAGAAAAACACTCAACGTTTACAGAAATTTCACACTTTAAAATAACTGGCTTTCAGTATAATTTCAACTATGTGACCTGTGCAGCAATCATATAGAACTGTCTTATTCACGTGTATTGTAATCTCCCTGTGGAGCCTCTGCATATGTTGATCATGTCGCCTAAAATTAATGAGAACTGATGGATAACAGGAGCTGAAGTAGATCTAATGCATCTTGACAACTATCAGACAGCAGCAAAAAGATATTAAAAATTGGATTTCTGCTGGGCAGATCTGGTAGGCCTATGCTTGAAATGCAAAAGATCTGAAGGTTAACAGATTAGACAAGACTGACATAGATAGGTATATCAAGACACATTGCATTTTTAAAAATATATCTTTATTAAATTTCCAAAATGAATAAAATACAAAATAAGGGGGGGGGGAGCAAGAGAAAAAAAATTAAAGGTATAACAGGAAAAGAAAAGAAATATAGAAAAAGATATAGAAAAAGAGTAATTTCCAATTTTCTTCAGTGCAGGTACAGATATATAATAACTTTGCCTCTTACTCTAAGTTTAAACAAAAATTAAAGGCATAACATGTAGAACATGCATAACAAACTAAAGCAATAACATTACAGGATATTTCTATAATTGAAACAGATCTAGTCATCAAATCTGCAAATCACAATTTCTATCCTTTGTGAGCAAGAAATCCAAAAGTAGTTTCCTTTTTTAAAAAAAAAAAATTATTTTTATTTCCATATAGACATTCACACTTTTATCAGTTCATTTCTCTTTTACAACTTTTATACATTCCTTAGATATTTTATATAAATTTCTTATACTTATCTTATAGCATTATTAAATTATTATTAGATTATAGTTTCCAAAAGTAGTCTGGAAACTACTTAGAAAAGTAGTTTGGAAACTACTTAGAAAAGTAGTTTGGAAACTACTTAGAAAAGTAGTTTGGAAACTACTTAGAAAAGTAGTTTCCAAATGAAAACAAAACTAGCAAATTTTTGCTTTTCGTCAAAGTGACCAATTTTGCCATATTACTCAGCTTCATTAATTTCACAATCCATTCTTCCATTATAGGATTTTGCGTAACTTTCCACCTTTGTACATATAAAAGTCTTGCTGCTGTTATCATCTACACAGTAAGAGCAAAGTCCTATGTTTCCTTTCAATCAATGTGTCTAAAAGAAAAACGTCTGGTTTTAATTGTGCATCAATTTTCAGTATCTTCTGAATCAATTCAGTATCTTCTGAATCAATTCAGTATCTTCTGAATCAAAAAACATATTTGGTCCCAGTATTTTTTAGCACTTTCACAAGTCCACCAAGGCGGTAAAGGTACATTGATTACAGTGGTTAGAATCCAGCATTGCAGGCTAATTCTGCTGACTGCCGACTGCCAGCAGTTCAGCAGTTCGAGTCTCACCGGCTCAAGGTTGACTCAGTCTTCCATCCTTCCGAAGTCGTAAAATGAGGACCCAGATTGTGGGGAGCAATATGTTGACTCTGTAAACCACCTAGAGAGGGCTGTAAAGTATCTAAGTCTAAGTGCTAGTGCTATTTCCAGCACTTACATGACATTTCCTTATACTCTGACAATTTATCAAGTGTTAAATACCAATGATACATCATTTTATAAACATTTTCTTTCACATTATAACTCAATATAAACTTCAGTCCTTTACTCCACGTTTTCCCCTTGATCAAGCATAATATTATATCCAAAGTTTTTTGCCCATTTAATCATACAATCTTTATTCATCCTCCTGATTTGTTTTCATTAGTGTTTTAATATTTTTAATATTTTAATATTAACCATAAGATATTCATCATTAGTACAGGTAGTCCTCAATTTATGACCACAATTGAGCTGAACATTTCTGTTGCTAAGTGAGATGGTTGTTAAGTGACTTTTGCCACATTTTACGACTTTTCTTGCCACAGTTGTTAACATGGTTGTTAAGTGAATCTGGCTTCCCCATTGACTTTGCTTGTCAGAAGGTCACAAAAGGTGATCACGTGACTCTGGGACACTGCAACCGTCATAAATATGAGTCAGTTACCAAGTGTCTGAACTTTGATCATGTGACCATGGGGATGCTGCAATGGTCGTATGTGTGAAAAATGGTCATAAGTCATTTTTTTCAGTGCCGTTGTAACTTCGAACAGTCACTAACCAAACTGTTGAAAGTCAAGGACTAGCTGTACATAGATCCCTTTCAAAATCTGTTTTTTCATCTACAAAAACCAAGTTGTTTTTATCCTATTTTAAATGATTTGACTCCATCAGTTCTATTTAATCTTCTAATTTCATACTTTTCATTAACATCTGTTGGTTGTTACTCTTACTACTGGCATACCTACTAGCATACCAAATTTCCTTAATTTTCCCATTAATATTTCTCCTCCCTTTAGAGCAGGGGTGTCAGACTCACGTCGTCATGGCAGTGTCACGTGATGTATCGGGACATTTTCCCCTTTTGCTAAACCGGGCATGGGCGTGGCCAGCGTGTGACATATCTGGCCCGTGGGCCAGGAGTTTGGCAGCCCTGCTTTAGAGGATCTTCCAAAACTAATACTAGGTTATCTTCAAATGCCCTAACCGGTTTGCCCAGGGTCAGGTTGGTCGTTGTGGGAAGTGTGGCCCATCCCTGTCCTCCAGTTCCGCCGCACATGTGGGATGAGCCTCCCGCGATGGCCAACCTGACCCTGGGCGAACCGGTTGTTAAATTACCACCAACACCCCGCTATCAAAGTGAATCCTGGGTGCTGTGCTGCAATGGAGAAACGGGAAATGGAGCAGCCAGCATGAGGGAAGGAGGAGGAGCAGGGAAAAAAGGAAAGCGGCCTCCTCCTTCCCTCGCACCGGCCACTCCATTGCCCGTTTCTCCATTGCAGTGCCACGCTACGGATCTTGCCCTGCCCTGCCCTGCCCTGCCCATCAGTGCCTGGGGAGTCTGTTCTTCTCCCTTTGATTTACAGGAGAGACTTGATTTAGGGGGGCAGCAATGGAGGGGTCAGTGAGTGCCAAGGGCTGTCTTTCTCAAAGTAGAGATTTGGTGGGAAAATGTGGCGAGATGGCAGTTCCGTGGAGCTTGGGCTCTTCTGCCCAGGTAGGGCTTCCTGCTTTGCAGCAGGGATGAGTCCATCAATGTTTGGCTGGCAGCAAAGAAGGGGAACTCCTTTCCTGGGTGGGGGAGCCCCTATGGCTGTTTCCCCATGAGCTTTTGCCACAAGTGGCCTGCTGGCAGCTGGGGAGTGGCCAGGCCCACCAGACCCTTCTCGCCCCATTTCAGCACTCGGCAAGGGGAAGCATCTTGGAAGAGGAAACCACTCTTTCTGGCTTGGGCATAATTACCTCCTTCAAGATGGGCAGCCATTGCTTTTTGTGCCTCTCTCAGGAAGACACCTCCCCAGTCCATGACAAATGCCACCGAGTCGGGTATTCGCACAACACAAACTTTGTTGCCATTCTGTTGCTTGCTCCCTCCCTGAATGCGGGCATGGGAGGGGTGCCATGGAAAGAGGCAGAGTGGGCGGGTGCGTCAAATCAGAGACCTTTAGGAGAAGCACACTGCTCTCGCGTTTCTTCTTCTTTCACTTTGTTGGGCTGGAGGTGCTCGCTGCCTTGAGTCGCCCTCCTGCTTTATCCAATGACAGAGATGGCATCTTAGGAAGCCATGGTTTCATTACGGCATTCAGCATGTGATGGAATCCTCTTTGTTTGACCACCTTTCTTGGGGGAAGCGAGAGCATCTGGGAGGTGGTGGAAGGAGGAGAGGGAGAGAGAGAGGCCCGCAGGGTTGTCGGCACCTTTCCTCAGCGGTGTCTCAAATCCATGGAGGATGGCAGGGCATCTCCTGGCCTGCATGGTGGACTGTGGCACAGGAGGGGGGGAGGGAAAGAGAAAGATAGGGAGGGAGGGAGGGAGAGAGAAAGAAATAGAGAAAGAGAGAGAGAGAGAGGGAGAGGGAGGGAGAGAAAGAAAGAAAGAAAGAGAAAGAGAGAGAGAAAGAAAGAAAGAGAAAGAGAGATGAATGGGCGACTGGGCGTATGGCTGACAGTTGGCTTCCAGCGCCGGAGAGGGCAAGGAAGGGAAGCAGCCGGGCTACTGCTGCCTTTCATTAGGTCGCATGGTACAAGACAGGGCTCCTCTTGCCGTCTCTTCTCCCCCCCTCACCGGGCATGGTAGGGCTTCCTGCCCCTCACTTCAGCTGGTTCGCTGAACTCCAGAAAAATGTAGCTACTGGTTCTAGCGAACTGGTGCAAACCAGCTGAATCCCACCACTACCTTAACTTATACATTTCTCGGGAAAACTTGATTTTGTAGCTCAGTTGCTTTTTAATACATGTCTTAAACTTCCTTTTCAGAATCAAAACAATATTAAAATGATTTCATTTGTGCTGTAAATAAGCATGGATACACAACATATACTGTAGAATATTGAGAAAAAGCTTTCATTTACATTGATCTAGACAAAATGGGTGACACACAAATCTAATAAATAAATAAACAAATTTGAAAGAGGCAGCATAAAATGTCATGGGACCACCAACATATCTAACCTACTTTCTTCACTGAAATTCCCTGACATATAAACTCCTGCTTATATTTCTGCATTAGCAGAATTTTAGCTTGTGGGTTACAACAATAACCAGCCATACTGATTCATTGCAAACTATTATTATTTCAAAGAAAAAGTATTAAAATAAGAGAACAATAACAATAATAGTAATGTAATAATTCTTATTTAATACTTCTCCTCCAAATTATGTGTCTATACTCTTCTGTTTTTGACTACTGTAATTAAGTAATTAAATCAACCTGTTTTAAAAACCAGTTAATTATACGTAGTTCATTTACCAAGCATTTATAAGATTAATTTTAGAGGGCAGAATATTAATTCTTGCTTAAATTTTCTCCAGGGGATAAAAGTAATATTAATGAAATGTAAACATTCTTGAAAAACATAAGACCAAAAATAATCAAAAATCAAGAGTTAACCTTGAGTGCCCAGTTTAAGCTAAGTAGTTTTAGAAAAGGAAAGCAAACAGTTTAGTAGGAAATAATTTTTCAGACTAATAGAGCTCCCTTCAGGAAACAGCCATAACATCCTCTTCCTTAAATTTCACCTATTAGTTTTCATTATCTTACATGCCACATCTCCCTTCAGCGAAATATTTATGATGCCATCTGCTCTAAAATTGTTGCTTACAATTGGAACTGTCTAGGTTAAATAATGTTTTTAATTTTTGTTCATAATTTGGCCACTCTGTTTCATTCATTTACCTTATTTCCTGTTGAACTTTGGTATTTCTTTTTCCTATTTACCTGGGTTTCACTTGCCTCTAAATCAGTAGATTTTGTATTAGAGTAAACAATAGTTCATTCTTCCATGAAGCCTGCAAGAAATGTCAAAGTGCTTGATCTTTTATTTTTTCAGAAGAAACCACAACATGCTCTCTCTCTCTCTCTCTCTCTCTCTGTGTGTGTGTGTGTGTGTGTGTGTGTGTGTGTGTGTGTGTGTGTTTATGTTTTAGGGACTCATATTCACAGTTTATAAAATTAGTAATAAAGTAGCTTTGCATCCTGCCAATAAAGATCAAACTTTCTGACTTTTCATTGGAAGCATTACAGGCAGTCCTCGACAAACAACAGTTCATTTAGTGACCGTTCAAAGTTACAACAGCACTGAGAAAAGGGGCTTATGACAATTTTTCACACTTAAGACCATTGCAGCATCCCCATGGTCACGTGATCAAATTCAGACACTTGGCAACTGACTCACATTTATGATTGTTGCAGTCTTCTGGGAATCATGTGATCCCCTTTTACAACCTTCTGACAAGCAAAGTCAATGGGGAAACCAGATTCAATTAACAACCGTGTCACTAATTTAACAAACGCAGTGATTCACTTAACAAACAAATGGCAAGAAAAGTAATAAAATGGGGCAAAACTCACTTAATAAATTTCTCACTTAGCAACATAAATTTTGGGCTCAACTCTGGTCGTAAGTTGAGGACTACCTATATTTGATTAAATCTACACCTGAGAGTTTGCAGCTGCTTAATGTGACAATCTGTGACATCAGGTTTGGCTGTTGAAAATGAACAGCATGTTTGGCTTATATACCAGGGGTGTCAAATTCACGGCCCGCGGGACAGATGCGTCATGCGCTGGCCACGCCCACCCCAGTTTAGCGAAGGGGGGGAAGTCACGATACGTCATGTGACGACAATGTGACGCCACGAGTTTGACACCCCTGGCTTATACCCTTGGCATAGGTACATGGGAGAATTTCAGTGAAAGGGTTTTTGCTTACATTTAAAAAGGCACAACTCAGAGCTTAGAAAGAAGTTTTAAAAAGAAACACCTTTACAAAAACGTATGCAATGTATCCAGCAATTAATTTTATGTAATTCCCCACTTTCATCAATAATTTATTTTAAAATTACAGCCCAATTCAGTTTTTAACACATTTTCATCAATAATTTATTTTAAAATTACAGCCCAATTCAGTTTTTAACACATTTTCCCAGCGCTTCTAGCGATAGAAAATAATAGTACTATTTGATTTTCGAGCTCTTTCTGACTTCGGTGTATAGAAAATGACATTTTCCAACTTACAGAGCATTTTTTAAATTTTGCTATAACAAAAAAGCCTTAATTTCTTTAAATTTCCATTCCTAGATTTCTTACTTCCCATGTATAAAGCCATCTTTGCAGCAACTAACATCTCAATACATTTATTAATCTTGACAGTGTCATAAGATGCATAATGTGCACATACACATCTTGCATGTGAATAGGGCCATTAAATCAATCATTTTGTGCATGCTCTCTCTTTCTCTCTTTCAGAAATTTAATTGTACAAGAAATAGATTTTTTTTTAAGCTGCTAGAATACCTGTGAGTGTTTGCAAAGACACACCTAAAAGTTAAAACTTGCTTTGCATGGAATGTTGCCATGATTTCAAATTTCTAAGCAGATGCCTTGAAAAAGATTAGCCTTAACTATTTTTTGCCTTTTGTGTATTTGTACGCATTGTCTTAATAAAACTGCTGGTGTGCTTACATCAGAGGTGGGTTCCTCCCGGTTCGGACGGGTTCACCCGAACCGGTAGCGACCCGCTGGTGACATCATGGATACGGTTCGGTCGGTGCCGGTCCATGGACGCCACTATCTTTTTAAAAAAAATTGAATTTTTTTTTCTTCTGCGCATGTGCAGAAGCCGAGTTTCCGGCACTGCGCATGCATCGCCATCTTGTTTTCGGCTTTTTTTTTTTTTGAATTTTTTTTATTTTTTTGCACTGCGCATGCGTGTGTGCGTGAAGCGCGCACGTGGCCACATGGCGTGGGAGGAATTGAACCGCCAGCGAGGTAAGTTAGAACCCACCCCTGGCTTACATCTCTTCTGTAACGCTGATCTGCGACTTTAGAAAGAAAAATGGTAAACTAAGGTAAAGCTCCAATATGGCTTGACTTAATATAATAGGTTCCTGGATTGGAGATTTAAATCTCCTTTATTCTGCAGCATTTCTAATACATTCAGTAATATTGTTTGAAGTGGCATATGCCCCAAATTATGTTGATGCAATCAATCTTACTCCCCAAATTATAGCAATGACATAATTATTTCCTGTTGATTATCAGCATTATTCACATGATTGGCTAATGCAATGCTTTAAAAAATAAAAGACCCAGAAACATCCTGTTTTTCAAGGAAGAAATTACAGTCTCTTCATCCACCTTGCCCTTTTGCTTTTCTTTATTTTTGGCTGTAACTCAAAATAAGATTTAGAGAAAGGGAGGGGGAGCTATCCAATGTAATAAAATTACAAAGTAATAGTGGACCTTTTGTTTCTTTTTAATTAGTAACTGTGCTAAATGTTCTTTACAAAACAGATAAATAACCAGATTTTATATGGGAGAAGTCACCAGAATGCTTCTGCAATAATTAAGACGGCACCATCAAAGGTCAAACTGGTATTTATACGGTAAGAATGATAATCATTAACAGTTGGGCTGATGAGGTCAAGAATTAATGGCCTGAACTGGGAGGTGAGAAATAAAAGATTCAGTATTGTCATAAAGCTGAAAGCTGCTAACATGTTTAGTCAAGCGCAAAATATTTATATGTTTTCTAACTATTTTGTATCAAAAGTGAAGGCTGTCACATTAGCTATGCAGAGAAAAAAGTCAGAAATTCATTTGAGACAGTAACTTCATTAGGCTAATTGAGGATTGCACAGTCAAGCTTTTAAATTTGAAGAATTCTTCATCATGCAGCTGTACTTTAGAAAAGAAGAAAAAGTGGAGGAAGAATAACTGTGGTTAATGTGTTTAGGCCAATTGTAGTAAAGTAATATAACATGTCAATACATCTTCAGCTCTGAGTGGATGGGGAATGGAAGGATTTATATTCCTTGCAGACAGTTGGTCAATTGCATTCTTTTAGCGCAGGGGTGTCAAACTGGCAGCCCGTGGGCCGAATGCGTCATGCGCAGGCTACGCTCACCCCAGCTCCGTGAAGAGAAAAAAGTTGTGAAATGTCATGTGACGGCAATATGATGCCTCAAGTTTGACACCCATGTTTTAGCGAGTCATTGAGGCCACCTGGAGGTTTATCAGTGTCATCAGGGTCACCTGAGTAGTGCAAATGGGTGTGGAGCCTTCTTGGAACTGTTGAAAGGACTGTGTTCTGGACTGGAGATAGATGATGTCGTATCCCTCCCCTTCTGTTGAGAGACGGCTGTTTAATTTTGACAGAGATAGCTTCTTTGACCCCTCTTTCAAACCAGCGGTCCTCTCTGTCCAAAATGTGGACTTTGCTGTCTTCGAAATAGGATTCTCAAAAAAAGCTTCTGGGATGGAGAAATAAGTAAACAGCTGGATTTACCCTCTCTATTTTGAAACTATTAAGAAAGTTTCGTGGGTGTGTGCATTCAAGCCATTCAAGGCTTAGCTGTGTATCTGCAGAAGCCCCTTATCCAGAACCTTCACCTTCACCAGGACTGTCTCTTGGCCCATTAGATCTTGTAGGTAGCAGGTGCTGGTTGTCCCATACTTCTGTGAAGTGAAGGAGCCCATGGTGGTGAGAATAACAGAGTTGGAAGGGACCTTGGACCTTCTAGTCCAACCCCCTGCTCAAGCAGGAGACTTTATATCATTTTCGACAAATGGTTGTCCAGTCTCTTCTTAATAGCCTCCAGTGTTGGAGGTATGGTGGCAGCACGTTCTGAAATAACCTCCTCTTGGAGATCAGACTAGTCACATGTCTGGTGGATTGGTGTTAAAACCCAATTTATTTTGAGGAGATTTTTTTGATTTAATAGATTGTGTCATTTTATAATTTTATTTACTTATTTAAGTAAACAATAAACTTCTATTTTTATTGTCATTTACATTATTCCATCATATGTGTTTTAACTGTTACATATTGTAACAACTCTGAGTGGCTTGCAATTGAAGAAAAACACAAAAAGCCCTGGGGAAAAATACATTTACTTATTTATTTTGAATTGTGTATGTGGCTTTTAGCCAGAATTAAATACTCTTTTTTAGAAAAAGGTCAAAACAGCCATTCTTCTCTCACCTGATACTTCCAGATGTGTTGGATCTACCTACCAGTTGTTGAAGGCTAGTCTACACATGTTTTGTTTCTTATAAAGGAGAATATTGATAGCTCAGGATTGAAATGAGGGGTCCCTGGTGCTGTCTGAGCTTATTTGTTTTCTTGCAGACATTTCATTAGCCAAATTAGGTAACATCATCAGTGCTAGTTTTATTTCTTGTTTGGAAGAAAAATAATGGAAGAGGGCTGTTTCTGAGTCTCTCTTCAATACTGAACAAAGAATAATACCGAGTAAATACTGTTGCTGAGTTAATCTTTACACCATATGTTTGTTTTGAAATATATCTTAATATATAGTTAAATCTTAAACTCTAATATGGACAGGTCATGACTACAAAGGAAAAGCAGTACTATTGAAATAAACCCTCCCCGCTTTTTATTCCAAGACTTCCAAGACTGGGTGATTAATGATCTTGCTTCCAGCCTCCTTTTCCTTTTACACAGTTATTGAAAATTAAATGTCATGTACAAAAGTTTACTCCCTGCTGCTTAATTGGGAAATGGGTTGGGAGAAAGCGTGGCAAAAAAGATATACAGAATTGGATGTGTTCATTGTGACTGGTTGTGATGGAAGAAATTGAACGACCAAAAGAAATTTGGTCCTGTTGTAACTCTAAATGTGTTTGCTTTTCTTATGTATTTAAATTAGAATATAACTGCAAAAGAAGAATTTATCTATTAGGGGTACAATGTAGATTGATCTAATGTCTCTGTAAAATTTACAATATGTGAGAAGTTTTCAATCTCCCTGTCACCACATGGACAAATACGCTCGGCCACAGGGATTTTGCTATGTCTGCCTTGAAGAAATGCAGAGGACAATCTAGGCAGCATTCTGTCCATTTCCTCAAAGGAGAAAAGTTCACAGGCCAAAAAGAGTCCCAGGTAGGATGTCAAGATGGAAACCTAATTACTATCACTCTATTCATGAGAATTCCATCTCATCACTAACGTTGTTGTTTGGCAAGTTTAGGAATGGGAAGGAGATAGTGGAAACTAGGGGCAATGACACAGAGCATGTTCATTTGTTAGCAATGAGATTTGATATTCTCTTTGCAATAAAGAGATCTGGGCATGCTCAAAACAACCTTAGGAACTTGATGTCTGTCTAAACAAAATGTTTGAATTAAAGATGAGATCAAAGGGCTCCTAGATCTTTTCCTTTTCCCTTTAACATTTTAACTTTAAAGGAAATCAAAGATAGTTCATGAATAACTTCTCTTTTCTCTCATAATTCATTAATTAAAAAGTCATTAATTTTATATTGCTTAATAGTTGCAGGATGGGGAAACAAAAGGCAAATGCTTTTTTTTTTTTTTTTTTTTTTACAAAAAATTTTTTTTTTTTTTTTTTAAAATTTTTTTTTTTTTTTTACAAAAGATAGCTTATTTTATTGTTTAAAATCTATCTGTAATGGAACAGGTTTGTTTGAAGCAGAGCTAAACAACCAACTAGATAATGAGAAGCAGCCTCTTTTGACCTAAATTTTTGTTTTCTTTCTATGATGAATTTGGCTTTGTGTGATTAAAAAATATTGCCTGTTTAAAATCACACACAATGCAGTTTTAGTGGAGATGGGAAATGGCAGATGCCAAGAATACATTAAACATTAGTCACCCCAGACATACAGCTGCTGCTCAAAATGGCAACCCAATAGAGAATTGTTCATCTTGCCATAGATAAATGTTGTGCTTTTTGTTCTCAATGCATATCACTGACTTCCAAGTGAAAAGTATGTTTGTCTGATTTTTCCAGCAGATAGAACTTTTCTGCATATATGAAAGCTATATTCCTTCCTTCCTTCCTTCCTTCCTTCCTTCCTTCCTTCCTTCCTTCCTTCCTTCCTTCCTCTCTTTGGCAAATTGGCAACAAATTCTTAGTATTCTAGGAGTGCACATAACTGTCCATGCCACTCCATACTGTATCAGTTGAAGCTTCCAGATATTTTTCAAGGGCATCTCTATGTAGAGTGCAATTGTAGTACTCCAATCTGGCATGAGTAATTCTTAGCAGGGCAACAGGCAGACTGACACACAAGGCAAAACTGCAAATTCCGTTCTAGTCATTATTGCCAGCTGCTCATTAAGCAGGAGTCATGAATCAAAGAGAACGACTGGGTTGCATCCTGGGTCTGTCTAATATTTCCTTAATTGCCTTCTTAGAACCTCATGTCCAAATTTAGTTTATAGCCATTAAATGGGATTCTGACCGGGCCAATCATATGACTCTAGTGAGTATGTATAGTTTTTCTAATGACATTCCTTGATTCCATTCATTTACTTTATTCATTATATGAATATTCTATAGAGGAACTATTGAGTCTGTCATCTGCACCTCTATAACTGTCTGGTTTGGTTCTGAAACCCAACAAGACAGACACAGACTTCAGAGGCTAATTAGAACTGCAGAAAAAACAATTGCTACCAACCTGCCTTCCATTGAGGACCTGTATACTGCCCGAGTCAAAAAGAGGGCTGTGAAAATATTTACAGACCCCTCGCATCCTGGACATAAATTGTTTCAACTCCTACCCTCAAAACGACGCTATAAAGCACTGCACACCAGAACAACTAGACACAAGAATAGTTTTTTTCCAAACCACATCACTCTGCTAAACAAATAATTCCCTCAACACTGTCAAACTATTTACTAAGTCTGGATGGAAACAATCTAAAAGATGACCCATACTCTGTCAAGGACCTTGGTGTACTCATTTCAAAAGATCTAAGCCCCAGAGCTAACTGTAACAACATTGCTAAAAAGGCATTAAGAGTTGTCAACCTTATTTTACGAAGTTTTCTCTCTGGTAATGTTATACTTCTAACTAGGGCATACAAAACCTTTGCCAGACCTATCCTTGAATACTACTCACCTTCCTGGAACCCACACTGTATTTCGGACATTAATACATTAGAGAGGGTCCAGAGGTATTTTACAAATTCTATTCTATTCTATTCTATTCTATTCTATTCTATTCTATTCTATTCTATTCTATTCTATTCTATTCTATTCTATTCTATATTTATCTTTTTTTTTTACTTCTCTCAATCTTGCTTTTTCGACTCCATTTTCCACTTTTCATCCTCCATTTGCATCAGATGCTCCAAATATTTGAATTTCTAGCTGTTGATCATTTTCTCAAAGGAACAGTTAGCCCACCCACTTTGTTTTTGTCCAAAATCGATCAATTAGTTCTTCTTAAGGTCTAGGATAAACCTTTATCCTCTAAATCTGGCTGAAGATCTCCCATTTGATTCAATTTCTTCCAATTCTGCCATGTTTACCTTGGCTGTATTATAAACAGATTTGGAGATTAATGGTTTCCTGTCTTATTTCCCTTATTTCCTTTTTATTATTATTCTGACGCATTCTACAACATTTTTCCAAATTCAGCTCTTACAGTAGTTTCTTATTCAAGATATTTCTGAATGAAATCTTGAATGCACATCCATAATCTTAATATATTCCAGCTTCTGGCATGATCTATGTGATCAAAGGCCTTGCTGCATCAATAAAGCAAAGGTTAATTTCCTCCTTAAACACTCTTGCTCTCTCCTTTATCCAACTAAAGCTAGCCATCTGATCGCATGGCCTTCTGCCCATTCATTTTTCTTTTCTCTCATCAACCATGGATGTTTTCTTCTGTGCAAGATCTTATTCAAAACATTGTATGCATGAGAAGTATTGCAATGGTTCAGTTAGATTCTTTCTTCCCGTGCAACTCCCTTCTTTAGCATAGCTATATACAATGATCTTTTCCAGTCTCTAGCCCGTGTGGTAGTCCTGTCCACATTTATCATGTTAGAGCTGTTGACACTTTAGCTAATACCTCTGCAGCTTTAAGCAGCTCAGTCATTTTTGTTTTTTTGGCTGCTATGCTATTTTATGTTGTTTCTGCTGTTTTTCAGTTTTGGTTCTTTATTTATACAATATTTCCCTTCGTTTTCCTGAGCCACCAAGACTCATGCAAATGAGATGGGTGGCCATATAAATGTATTAAATACATTAAATACATTTAAAACTATTAAATTTAAACATAGTAAAATTTCATCTCAACCTGCTCCTTTTCTTTGTGACAGCTATTCTGTTGCCCATTGTGCCATTGTGTTTTCTAGCAGAAACAAATTCCTGAACACTGAACACTGTATTTCTCTAAAAACTTCTTTAAAAAAGTTCTGTAAGAATGCTTTTGCCTGTCTACAGTTCAATTTGCAAAAGGTTTCATCTCCCATTTCTAAAAGTCTTTCCTTAACTTAACTTAATTTGCCTCTATTAAATCTCTTCCATTATTATTCTTGAGTGCTCCAGTGTTTGTAAATTCTTCTTTAAATACCATCGTCTTCTTTTCCTTCCTTTTCTCTAAGAGCCTTGGTGGTGCAGTGGTTAGAGTGCAGTACTGCAGATTAATTCTGACGGCTGCCTGTAATTTGGCAGTTCAAATCCCACCAGGCTCAAGGTTGACTCAGCCTTCCATCCTTCCGAGGTGGGTAAAATGAGGAGCCAGATTGTTGGGGGCAATATGCTGATTCTGTAAATCGCTTAGAGAGGGCTGTAAAAAGCACTGTGAACCGGTATATAAGTCTAAGTGCTAGTGCTAAGTGCTATTTGCTAGCTATTATATGTTTTCTTGTTTTTTCTTGGTTGACATTAAACAAGTGTGTGTTCACTCATCATGTCTAAGAGTTTTTTAAATTTTGACCTTTTTTTTAATATTTTCACTTGATGTCATTTACTTAAGAAGCCCAATAGAAGGAAGCAGGTAAAACAGAATGACATCAGTGCAGGTTTTTTCATAATATGTGGTGCTGAACAGCAAAATCTTTCAGCAGCAAAAATTGATGGATTAGTGGATAGGAGGGAATTTGCAATTTCAACACCAGTCTGCAGTCACTTTTTAATTGTCCCTAATGCCAGTTGTAGGCAGTGCCAGTATATACAATATTTATGTATTTATTTATTGGTTTGTTTCAGGGTGAAATGCTCCCGGTTCGCTCGTGCCTGTCAGTCGCCGTAGAGCCTGTCGCCAAGGTAGCATGAGGCTCCACCCATCCGCCCGGATGCCGCCATTTGGGTTCTTTTACCCTCTGTGCATGCGCAAAGCATTCTGTGCATGCGCAGAGGGTAAAAGAACCCAAATGCCGGCGTCCAGGCGGGTGGGCAGAGCCTCGCGCTACCTTGGCAACCGGCTCTACGGCGACCGACAGGTACAAGCGAACCGGGAGCATTTCACCTCTGGTTTGTTTGTATCCCACTTTTATTATTTTTACAAATAACTCAAGGCAGTGAACCTATCCAACACATCTTCCTCCTCTATTTTCCACACAACAACAACCCTGTGAGGTGAGTTGGGCTGACTAGTTAACAACATTCTGCACAGCTTTGGATATATCACTTAGCAATATTGAATTTCTTTAAAAATGCATGGTGCAGAATGGATAAACATTTTTAAGTCTGTTTTACATTCATTATTACTAAAAAGGACTTCCTGTGGGTTGTTGTTTTATCCAGACAAATTCTAATCCATTCAGAAAACCATAAGATGATTTATAAAGCCAAGCAATAAAACAAGTCAATGTATTCCCTTATACTTTTTTCTTGCTTTCTTTCGTTCCACATTTTTAAGAACCATATGAATTCTGGAAAATTCTCAATATAGTACTTTTGGGGAAATTTTAAGGTATTTTTCTCCCAACAATTATTTATCTAGTAGATCTCTATATCTTTGTCCTAATTATGCAGAAAATCACAGCTTATCTTTATTCCAAGTCATAAACATGGGAGTGCTATTTTCCTGTACAGGTAGTCCTCGACTTACAACCGTCTAATATTTCTGTTGCTAAGTGAGGCATTTGTTAGGTGAGTTTTGCCCCATTTTATGAGCTTTCTTGCTACAGCTGTTAAGTGAATCACTGCAGTTGTTAAGTTAATAAGACAGTTCTTGAGTGACTCTCGCTTTCCCATTGACTTTGTTTGTCAGAGGGTTGCAAAAGATGCTTATATGATCCTGGGACACTGCAACCGTTATAAATGCCACAGGGTTGCCAAACATCTGAATTTTGATCACATGATCATAGTCACTTTTTCCAGTACCACTGTAACTTTGAACAACCACTAAATGAACGGTTGTAAGTCAAGGACTACCTGTATTAGTACAATAATAATAAAACATATTTTTGAAAGTACAACATTGAATACAGCATTCATATTGAAATAATAAGTGTAATACAAATTTGATTAAAATATATACTATTGTTTAATTACTACGGCACAGAGCAAGAATAAAAATGCTATTGGAAGTGATCCGATGATTCCAAATACAGAGCAGGGAATGTAGAGTAAGGCCTTTTTCTTAAAAGAATGTTATTAAATTTTTCATAATAAAAAATACAAATGAAAATAAATATCAGAGGAAAATGGGAAGGGTGATGAGTGGGAGAAGAAAGGTGTAGATACAGTGAGAAAGACAAAAACCATCCACTTTCAACTTTTTTCAGCGCAGTATAAAGTACAGAATAAGAACCCTGGTGGCGCTGTGGTTAGAGTGCAGTACTGTAGGCTATTTCTGCTGACTGCCAGCTGACTGCAATTTGGCAGTTTAAATCTCACCAGGCTCAAGGTTGACTCAGCCTTCCATCCTTCTGAGGTGGGTAAAATGAGGACCCAGATTGTTGGGGGCAATATGCTGACTCTGTACTTAGAGAGGGCTGTAAAGCACTGTAAAGCGGTATATAAGTCTAAGTGCTATTGCTATTGCTACAGAATAAAATTTTCAGAGTCAACTTTTTACTTTACCAACTTAACAAATACTGGCCATTTCTACAATAACAAACCAGCAAAATCCAATGTCAACGTTCATTTTTTTCTATCTCAAGCTCAATGTCCAGAAGCAGTTTCCAAGAAGAAACAAAGCTGGATATCTTATTTTCTCTGATCAAAGCAGTCAATTTTGCCATTTCCTCTAGCTCCATCACTTTTTCCATCCATTTTTCTGTGGTGTGAACTGGAATATCTTTCCATTTCTGGGCATATAAAATTCTCATCGCAGAATTCCAAATCTTTTTTCCAACTCCTTATCTAATAATCCATAGAGGAAGACCTTTTGAAATAGGATTATTCTGCACATCCACATAATTCTTTGGAAAATATTCCTTGTTTTGTCATAGGGGTCTTGTGTTAATTGTCTGCAATTAACTACATGTCATGCCTGAATTTGATTGGGGTGTGGGATTGTTTGTATCCTTGGGCATTCTGGCATGAATTCAGTTTGACACAGCTTGGAGCTGGAGGGGGGATGGAGCCTTTAGTCAAAGCATCATTCCTAGCTGGTGAGTCAACCACATTCCAACATCTGGCTGATCGGAAGAGGAGGAGAGATGTCGCTGAGCAACCAGCTCCCATCTTGGTTGGACAATGTGACAGATGTTTTGGAAACTTGAAAAACTGAAACTTATATTGGAGTGAAAAGCCTGGGAACTTTAGTACTGGCTTTTCACCAAGATGATGTATCTGAATAAATTTGTTCTTTGAGGAAAAGCAATGCCACGGAGTTCAATTTGTAATGGGTGCATTACTTGGAGCCTGACACTACGTTTCTCCAAATAATGGTACCTATACATCCAGCATCCTAATTACCTTGCTGTAAAGCAGCATCGAGGGACAGCAATACATTCTTAATTGCTTTTTAAATGCTTTTGTCGATGTTGTTTTGGAGGCAAGTATTAAATGCAGATGATGTAGCAATCTCAATTTGGTTAGTATTTTTGTATTTGTATAGTATTTTGAAATGAAGGACCTAAAACCCTTTTGTGAATCACAGAGGAAAGGAAGTTGTAAATATGATAAACAACTATAACTCACGAGAGAAAGGGCAGAGAGGGAGATTGAATGTGAGTTGTCCTTTTAGTTTGACTAATCAATTATTTTTTCTCTTGACTGTTAGCAATGAGGATGCATTTAACCAGATGGCTGTAGCTCCTTTTCCATTACCCTCTTGCACTCAGTCTTCCAATGAGGTAAGATGCTTTCCAATGTGTTATAAATGAGAACAATTAATCATAATTAGCTTTATATAATCCCAAACATGTATATAATTAAATCCTCCGCTCCCCCTAACAGTGAGCATTAGAAATATCCTTTGGCTACAGGAAGAACAGTTACTAAGTGGTGTAATCAATGAACGAACATTTCCATAATGTAAGTTAAGAGCATTTAAAGGCAGAGATGAATTGGACAGAAAACTTGCATTTATGATATTATATTGATCAAGAAAAGTAAGTCAAAATTATTTCATTTGATAATAGCAATACCTTAAAACTGATATTTAGGCAAAGTTTCTTTTGGAGTTAAAATGTACTTTCCCTCAGTCCTAGGAAGGAGGCAGAGAAACAGACAGTAAGCTACCCAGAGTCTTCTGGAGTGGGTAGCCATAATAAATGTTAACAATGATAAATAATAATAGCATGCAATGTAAGTATTCAAAAGTGGTATGACTAGGTTATGTACATTCATAAAAATAATTTCATTGTCAAATATGTCCAATTTAATTTCTGTAGGTTTTTATGAAGTTATCCAATATTGTATAATTAGCAAGAACTGGATATCATTTAAATTCAGGTAGTCTTTTGGTTATGACCGCAACTGGAATCAGAAAATCTATCACTAAGTGATATGGTTGTAAAGCACAAATCATGTAATCATATCATTTAGTGATGGCAGTCCCAATTGCCATTGTAACTCCAGAACTATGTGGGTCATTCAGGAAGAAGCAGGAGTCTTAGGTAAGCAGACTTGCAGATGAAAGCTGTGGGAAGATAGTTGCTATGGATGGCAGGAGAGGGCTGTGGGCAGGCACTACAGAGTAGGGTAGATGAAAAAGGAGCAGTAGGAGAAGCAACTTGTGACTCCTGCCGGCTTCCCCATTGACTTGGCTTGTGGGAAGCCAGCAGAAAACGTCAGAAATCATGAGCATGTGACAACATGAGCTTGGCACTGAGCACCCAGATTGTAATCACATGACTGCAGGGTTGCTGCAATGGCCATAACTCCAAGGACCAGTCATAAGTCCCGCTTGTTTAGCATCATCAAAATTTGAGTGGTCGTAACTCAACGACTACCTGCATGAAACAAAGAAACTCAGAGAATTTTCCAAATGATTGCTGCTGCCTTATCCAGAATGAGCTGAAGCTTGGTCTTCTTAAGTCAGTTTCTACACCAAGCACAATTTTCTGACATGCATTACAGAAGGCTATAGATTTCTATTGGATAAGATGTTCTTTTGCTATTTAACCAGAAATCACAGTTTGAAGAAGCAAAGATACAGTATATGCAAAACTGCAGCTTTTCTGTTGGCAGCTGGAGAAAGCTACTGGCTGGCTCTGACAGTGCATTCTTTCGTGCCAGCAGGCAGAGAGGATGCTGGGGGGAGCACAGCAGCAGTGCAAACAGTGAGGAGGGAGCCAAGAAAAAAAAGCATCTGTGTGATGTGGTTGTGGGAGGAAGATGACAAAAGACAGAGCAGTGGCAGCAAAATGGATGAAGGTGGCTGAAAATGATAACAGCACTTTCCAGATTCTGCCTGGAACTACCTCTGAGCACATTATCTAAGGTCTACTCATACCTGGAATCGTATATAGAAGGATAAAACACCCAGACACAACCTGAGCAATGTGGTATATGCAGTAGAATGCAGTGAAACATATACAGATCTGTACATTGGAGAAACAACCACTTCACAAACGCATGACATAACATAGGAGAACAAACCCATCAGGACAAGATTCATCAGTCCATCTGCATTTGAAAGACAAAGGTAACTCTTTTGAAGATAGCAAACTCCACATTCCAGACAGGGAGGACCACTGGTTTGAAACAGCAATCAAAGAGGCCATCTACATTAAGATTGAACAGCTCTCTCTGAACAGAGTGGGAGTGATACAACAACACCTATCTGCTGTTTACTACTCAGACCACAGAGAAAGCAGATAAACATCCAAGTGACCTCAATGATTCTCAGAATGAGTGCTAATGACCAGATGACTGAAGTCCAGTTGTCTTTTGAAAAAGCATATTTGGGACAATCATGACCTAGATGACTGAGAATCTCCATAGATACATACATAGAATCCTGTTTAGGAAAAAGTCATTTTGTCCATCAAGTTCAACCAAGCTGCTCAGTGCACTGACGTAAATTAAAGGACTCCAGGTAGTCTATTTGAGTTTGTCAGCTTTCAGAGCAATTGGCTCTCCCATCTAACTGGTCTACTGTTAGGAAATTTTGTAATGTCGTGTCAGAATCTGCCTTCCTGTAACTTTAATTCATTATTGTGTATCCCATGCTCTAGAATGATGGAAGCAGATTTTGAAAAATGTTATAATTTCTCTGTTCAGTCATCTGAACATACCTTCATAGGACTTAATTTCTATTGTCATAATCATTTGTGTTACCCTTCTCTGAACTGGTTATTCCTCTAAATCTTTAAGGATGTCCTGGAGGTTCCAAAATTGGACAAAGTACTATAAGAATGATCTTACCAAGTTGAAGTACAATGACTTTTTTTTAAATTTAGAAGCTATACTTCTATTTCCTGGATTCTCCTTTCCCCTCTTTGTGAAGACAAGGATAACTTTTTCCAGTTGTCTAGCATTTCACCAATTCACTAGGCTTTCTCTGAGGTAATATGTAAGGTTCAGCCAGATTGCCAGGTACTTCAGTAGCCCTAGAGTACAATTCATCAGGTGCTGAAAATTTAAAGTCAATTTGGGGGACTGAATTCCCCTTCACAAAGCCAGACAAGTCTTGGGCCACTCACTTTCTCTCCAGTCTAGGGAAAAGGCAATGGTAAAATTGGTAATTCTGAAATCTTGCCAAGAAAACTTCAACACTGACTTGAAGGCACACATGCACAAATGCACACACACAAACATGCTCTAGTAGGGAAAGTACAAAGAGCAGGGTGAAAAAGCAGGACTAAACGTTGAGGCTGATGGAACCTAAATCTATCTCAACACTATATATACAGTCTGTCAGTAGCCTTCTTTGAAAAATGAACAGAATTGCCACCTACATCTCTAGGATCTTCAACTTCATCCTGAAATTTCCATAGTCCTTGGTGATAAGGGGTTGAAGCTGTTCTTCGCATTATTATTCGTCTCTACAAGTATGACCAGGAATAGATTATAATCAGTGATCCTGATATGATTTGAAAATTCTTTTAATTTATCATTGAACCTTGCTCGTAGTGTTTGAATGTACAATGTCTTTGCACTATTTAAAACAGGATGTCTTCCTGGATTTGTGTAGCACCTAAACATGCTGGGCTGTGTGAATAACACAACAGAGACATATGCATACAAAGAAAAAGTTATCAATCAACATGATTGCAGAGAAAGGAATTATTTTCTACTGTATTTATCAAAGTATATATTGCTTATAGAAGAAATGTTTCAATAATTGAAGGAAAAAGAATGATTGATTGCCTGTCAGCCTGCTTGAGTATATCTCTAAAGTATGTCAGACTCTGCTTTTAAAATGTGATTAACAGCTACACTTAGATTTCTAAAAATATAATGCCATCAGATGTGGGAAGTGAAATTTTTAAATGAGAACTATAACCTGTAGGGTGGGAAACTTTCAGTAAAATATCTTTGTTCACATTAATGCCCCTATTAAGATTGTATATGTGGTGATATTCGGTACATCAAAAGAGGAAAATGTTAAACAATAATACTGACAGTAAAGCTAGTATGGAATCAGGGTTTCACTTGGCTAACAGTAGCCATTAAAATTAATGCTTCACTTTTCCATGTCAAGTAGAAGTAGTAATGTAGTTATTATACTGTTGTATTCATTAGACTAGCTTCTAATCATGCTATCCTTGAAGTCCTTAAAATAAGTACTATATTTGTAGTATCCTTTCCAAATGGGCAAACAAATTTGAGTGTCAAGCATGGTAAAGTTCTTCCAACACTTCAATCGGATGGATGGATGGATGGATGGATGGATGGATGGATGGATGGATGGATAGCAATAGCACTTAGACTTATATACCGCTTCATAGTGCTTTACAGCCCTCTCTAAGCGGTTTACAGAGTTAGCATATGGATGGATGGATATATTCAAATGCACAAGTTACATTCAAACAAACAAATAAAGGTAAAATGGGTTAGATTCATACTTTAGTCCAAGGCAAATAAGTGATAGTTTAATCAAATTTTACATTTTATATTTATCTTAGAGAATGTTATAGGTCAAGTTTGATAAATTCTTAGTCACAGGACAATGGCAATGAGTGGTTACTTCTGGACTGAAAACCAAATATCAGCTTGTTGCCTCAACAGAAGCAGCAGCATAGTAATTGCTGATCTTCATAAAATTAATTGAACACAGTGTATCACAAACTAATATTTTACAATTTATGTATCCATATTGATTAGGATATCAGCAGCAAAGCTGAAAAACAGGTGATTGAGGACCAGCAAGTTCAGGCAGACCAGCCTCCAGAAAATGTGAGTATTTTAATTCTATTATTTTAAATAAAAAAAGAAGTGGTTTATTTATTAGTCATTGTTTCAGTTTTATTGTATATATTGACAATTAAAAGAGACACATAAAATAGCCCAAAACATGAACGTTTCTTACAGCTTTTCATTAGGAGTTTATCTTTACATATTTTCTTCATACATTCATGTAAAGATATATGAAACTAGTCTTCCAAAAGTAGACAGATAATTTATTCCTAGAATTAGTCACTGTTCATTCCTGATTCATATAAATATTACCTGCACAATGGTTTAAACTTTTTGTTTAGAATTTTATATGAAGTTAAAAATTCAAATACTTATTTTCTTTTTATTTTTGCCTCTCCCAGCTTCGAAACCAGTTAAAGCAAACAAAGTTTTCCACAGTGAATCCCATCCCCATCAATTTACATGAGATTTCTTTGGCCCCCGAATCATCTTATCCTCCAGAGACAGAATTCAGCAACCAAAGTATGAACCTGTTATTTCCATCTGAAGAAGTACTTTGCGTTAATCCTCAGAATTTAGGGTGGTAATATTGCTTTTTAATTTAAAAAAAAAACTAAGGTAAATGTCTTAAGACATTTAAGTTGTTTAACGTATTGCTTAAATAACTACAACAGTAATTATGGTGTGTCAAATTTTTCAACTTTCAATTTCCAAACATTAGGGGTGCTCAAATGTTGTGACATGCCTTGGGGATTGTAAAGATATTTTTGTTACTTTAATATAATTTAGATGTGCTTGGTAAGTAACTACATAAATATCATACTTTTTAACATTTGTGTTTCATTTAGCACGTCCTTTTTATTTTCATAGAAATGAAAGGTTGTTGTTTTTTAATGAAGTTTCTTTAATGTCATCTTCTTCTGCAGTGGCTCTTATCTTCTGTGCATTTAATTAAAATATTTGTCACCTTGACATAGGGTGTGTGTTTTAATGCTTTTGGATAGAATCCAAATAAGCATTAAACTTATACTATATATAAACATACACAAGAGCATTAAGAACTAAAAAAGTCAGTTCTTCATCTATGACTTATGTAAACAAATTAATATGGAGAGGGGAGAAAAATCCCTGTTAGAAACAAAACATAAAATTCCAACTGGATTTTAAACAATTCTGCATTTAGTGGCATAGCAGAACTTATTGTCTATCTAGACTGAAGATAAATCAAGAAAATGTATTGCAAGGGAGCAATCGCTGCTCAGCTGAAACTATTTTCCTTCATTTCAATGGATTCCCTTTTTGGAAACAACCATTTCAACGCAAAATATATATGTAAATTGTCCCTGTTGTACTTCAACTGCTTTTCTTTCTTTCTTTCTTTCTTTCTTTCTTAAATATATAAATATATATGTAAATTGTCCCTGTTGTACTTCAACTGCTTTTCTTTCTTTCTTTCTTTCTTTCTTTCTTTCTTTCTTTCTTTCTTTCTTTCTTTCTTTCTTTCTTTCTTTCTTTCTTTCTTTCTTTCTTCTTTCCTTTCCTTTTCTTTTCTTTTCTTTTCTTTTTTTCTTTTCTTTCTATTATCTGTAAACAAATCTGAATTTTTCCAAGAGTCATGTTTCTTTAATCAGATCCATTACGACATCTAACAACCCTCTGCAATGTGTTTACATAACGCTTACAACTGTATGGACTAATACTTTTTATTTTTGATGTAGACAACTTTCCATCTCCTCCAGTAGATCCAGCAATGTGCCCAATCGTTCCTGGCCAAGAAATGACTATTGAAATATCCAAAGGACGATCAGGTCTGGGACTCAGTATTGTAGGAGGAAAGGATACACCACTTGTAAGTCGTTTGTTCTGAATGGAGAGAGAGAGTGTGTATAATTGACAGTTTTTACAAATGGCAAATCCTCTCAGTTCTGGAATAATAAAATAAAGAAACTAGAAATGTGATCTGAGGACATTAAGGTAGAGAAACAATAATGGGCAAGGGAAGGATACTTTTTTCATTATCCAAACTAGATAACATCACCAGTGCTAAACAAGCAAGTTCAGAGAGCACCAAGGACCCCTCAAGTCAACCCACAACTACAAATATTCTCCTTTATTAGGACAATGTGCTTATTCTTCTCCAACCTAAGGAAGTATGGAATGGAGACTAGATAATGAGAGGAGCATTGTTAAATGCAATGCAAATAGAATTTTAAAGAAGATGTTATACTAAACACAACTTATTATATTTACTCTTTCTGCAACAACTGCCTAGAACAGTTTTGATTAACTGTTGCTGCAATTAGTCAAAAATTAGCCTTCCTGGAATAGAGAGATTGTAGAGTTAAAATGTGATTTTTTGCTAAGAGTGTAGATAAGTGTCAGCTCTTCAAGGTTATCCAGATCAAGAAACAGACTCCACAAGACAACTAAAAGTCAGCTTTATTTATATTGACAGTATTTTGGAAATCTAGTGTGTTTTTCCCCTCTTATACTATACTGAGTCAGGGAGGACCCAGCCTGATCTCTTTCTAACATTGCCTCTTTTCCTAAGGCTTAAGGAATGCTTCTGCCATTTTTTTTCTGATGGCTTCTGAATATTTCCCTCAAAGCAATCTCCATGATGCTCTACAATGCTTAATATCCAACTTTCTTAGGCTGATAGAATAATATTTTTGAAGTTAAGGGAATTCTTTTCTACAGGTTAGTCCTTGAATGTCCCATGAATTAAACTGGAAAAATGTTACCGTTTTATCTTGTGGAAGACCTGGGATTGACATATCACCTGCCTTGTTGAGCTTTAATCAACACAACATTGTTATCTCTTTGACATAGTCTTCATAGTAAGGAAGATTGGCCTCTTTCTGTTCATGAAGACAACCACTGGCAATATTTTGTCTACTTCTCAAATAGGTTCTTAACCCATTCCCACTCTCTAACTTAATTAGGGCCATAGATTTTATGGAAAAATTCTAAAACCAGAATTGTCTTCCATTCAATTATCCTGCCTCAAAGAGGACTTAGTTTCATCTCCTAAGGGAGATATCCCATGAAATAGAGCACTGAACTACGCTTCAGCTGAACAGGTAAGAGGCTGGCCAGTTATGAGAACTTAAGTTACTATATTTGGGATGATGGGAAAAGACTGCAGAGACCAAAAGGAAACTATAGCTTTGCTTCATCTGTGCATTATCTTTGCCAATTATGGCTGTGATAGCAAATAATTATATCATTTTATATTTTCTTAATTGTTTTAATTTGAATCTGCAGGTTTTTAGTATTTTAATTGTTCATTTTTAATTATTTATTCTAGTATACTGTTTGAAAATCATCCAGGGTAACTCCAGATGATATACAAATATCTTGGTATAAATAAATATTTAGTGAGCTTAACCTTTGTACTTTGTAGCCACCCAGGTTTCTCTGTGAATTTGACTTAATTTATGAAGTTAATAGCTGTTCAGATCACTAATGTAAATACATAGAGCCACTATTGAAAAGGTCCCTTAATTCTGGAGGCAATTTGTTTATCTACTGTAATTTTTAATTTGTCAGAAACTGTGACCCACGTACCTAAATTATGATCAGAAATTCTGCTTTAACCTCACCTGTAATTCCAAGAGAAGAGAAGAGATTTTGAAATATCGACTTTAAATTAAAAAAATACATAAATACAAAAATATATAAATACAAAAAAATACATTTTTTACATAAAAAAATTCTGTGACCTTTAGAGGACATGTAAACTCTTTCAGCCACTTATAGTTTAATGGTCTTGAAAATTGAAGGGCATACAGTCAAGCAATCCCCTTCCTGTTTTGACACAATCCCAATTTAGTATTTTTTTTTTCCTACTTGGAATCCAACACGTGGGTCTTGTTTCTGTTCTCTTTACTCTGAAAATAATGATTTGTGACAGGTTATTTAAAGAAGACTTGCTTTTTTAAACTTTGTCTTATACTCTTATACTCAGGAACCATCAATACAGCATTAACGTTACCAGAGTTGCTTTATTAGTGAAATGGGTGGCATAGAAATGAAAAATAGATAGATAGATAGATGATAGATAGATAGATAGATAGATAGATAGATGCGGGAGAGGGGGAGAGAGAGAGATTGGATGGATGGATGGATGGATGGATGGATGGATAGATAGATAGATAGATAGATAGATAGATAGATAGATAGATAGATAGATAATAGGTAGGTAGGTAGGCAGAAGGTAGACAGATATTTTTTTAAAAAAATTGCAAGATAGCAATAGGCCTAAGAAGTAGGTTAGCCTGAATTTTGCAATTTAAGCATAATTTTCTTATTCTAATCCCTGCTCACTTAGCACATTTTGGGAGTGGGGACAGTGGGGTTAGTGCAGCTATCTCATCAAAACAAGGTAGTTATTTGGTTCACCCTTTTGACAATTTTCTTTCTCTTCTGTTTTATTAAAAACACATCTCTACCATCTGCTCTAGCATATGAGTGCCAGAAATATGTTTTAAAAACAATTAAATCATTAAAATTTAAATTACTTTTAATATATCACAATAAAACCTGGAAATTTTTTATAAGAGTACATTGAAAGAATGCAAATGAATATTGCTATTAAAATGGTAGGTTTTACAGTATGACTGTAAAGGCGCTAGTATGCAACCTGCAATAGTGAGACCTAGCTACAAGGTTCGACTAAGCATAAGGCTAATATTAGTGGTTTCCTTGAAACCATTTGATAGTTTGGTATGAAAAACTACATTCAAATACATATGGATATACTTTTTTTCAAATTAAAAAAAAAATGAAGGTGAAATTTCTCCCTTGACTTCAACCCACAGCTTTCTTTGGCAGCAATATTATTTACCATTATCATCTTCAGATATATATATTCCAATTTAGCCTGCAGCCATAGCTTTCCATGTGGTGTCCCACCACCATAGGATCACGCCCAATCCTATTAACATTTTAAGATCAGATCCTGCCACCTGCTGTGCACTTCTTTTAAATGCATACAGGCCAAAGAATGCCATCTGACATACAGTCAGACTTAATTTGGGATCCATTTTATCACTTTTCTTGCCCAAAACATACAGCTACATTACACTGCCTATTTTATTGCAGTGGTACTTGGCTTTGCATTTGAGTTATTAATGCTGTTTGAACCTAATGACAACCACACATGGATCTGGGCATGTTCCCCATCCAAGAACGCAAACTTCCATATCCATATGTTAATTTTGCCTACCTTTTGATTGTTATTGAAACCGAAGTGCATGGGGTAATCATTTTTCTGGAGCAGAATTACCAAACTGTAAACAGGTCCTGGATTTGGCTTATTAGTTGGAGTTCAGAAAACCCATAATAACACATCTTGGCCTTCCTATTGTCTGTTCTAGATGGGCTCTGGATAGAAATATCTCATTGCAACATGTTTTCTATGGTGTTTCTCTATGGCCATTGACAGAAATTATGATGACATAACCAATTAGGTATACTTTCTACAATAATCTTGTTCAGGGTTATCTGCAGAGTGCAGGCCCACATGAAAATGACCAGAGTCATTAGTACCATCTTGACTTCTTTTTTTATCCATACCCTGCAAATATCCTTGATCAGGTACAAGTAGCTAGTAAACTAAATTTCACTATGGCCATGCATCATAAGAAAAAAGAATGGTTGTAAAAAAATTAAATAGAAGAATGCATATGAAAGTACAAGTAGTCCTTGACTTACGGCCACAACTGAGCCCAGAATTTATGTTGCTAAGTGAGAAATTTGTTAAGTGAGTTTTGCCCCATTTTATGACTTTTCTGGCCACATTTGTTAAGTGAATCACCGCAATTGTTAAATTAGTAACATGATTGTTAAGAGAATTTGGCTTCCCCATTGACTTTGCTTGTCAAAAGATCACAAAAGATGGTCACATGAGCCTGGGACACTGCGACCGTCATAAATATGAACCAGTTGTGAAGCATCCAAATATAAATCACGTGACCATGGGGATGCTGAAACAGTCGTAAGTGTGAAAAATGGTCATAAGTCACTTTTTTTCAGTGCCGTTGTAACTTCGAATGGACACTAAATAGCAATAGCAATAGCACTTAGACTTATATACCGCTTCACAGTGCTTTACAGCCCTCTCTAAGCGGTTCACAGAGTCAGCATATTGCCCCCAACAATCTGGGTCCTCATTTTACCCACCTCGGAAGGATGGAAGGCTGAGTCAACCTTGAGCCTGGTGAGATTCGATCTGCCAAACTGCTGGCAGCCGGTGATCAGCAGAAGTAGCCTGCAGTACTGCACTCTAACCACTGCGCCACCGCGGCTCCTAGCCTGTTGTAAGTCAAGGACTACCTGTACAACATTAGAAAGTTATAGTTTGTGCAACATTAAATCTGCATATCTTACTTCAGACTATACTGTAGTTTTTGTCTAAGGTAAGATATGCAGATCTTTGATACCTGAGTCTGTTTATTTGGGAGGCAATCTGAAAAACTGACTGCTCTACTAATAAAAAAAACCATTCTCTAATTTTCTGCCCATGTTGGTTGCATTTTTCATTCCCCCCCCACTAAAATGATATTGCTCTGTGAGCATGTGTAAACCATATTTTCATATCTGTAATTATAATTTAATTATGCAGCTTCCTGTAAACAGATTGATTACTGAATCGGCAGTCGTTTGCGGTTCTGTGGTATTCTGTAAATAAATGGCCACTAATGTCCCTCAAAACCCAAACACAGTAATTAGAAATGTGATACGGCAGTGTAACATTTTCCAATAGCATCATAGTTGTAAATACTCATAGCCGTGAGGTTTAAAAGAAAAAGGGAAGCTTCAAAATAATCCTTTGATCAAAAGAACTGCTTTAGGGCAAAGATATTGTTACTTTCCTCCTTGTCTTTTTCGTTTCGTGTCACCTTGCTCTGAGTGATGTGGTGTTGCTTCAGGAAAGATATTTTTTAAATTGAACACATTCTTCTGAACTCCCACTAACTACACTGTCTACTATCAATGGCTTTATATCAAGAATAAATTCCAAATGTTAAGTTGAAAGACAGAATGGGTAAGATTTGCTCATTGATATTGAGAGTAACTTTTTAGAAGCATCTTTGAGATTTATGTCTGGTTCTCTTTCTGTGGTCAGTGCATGCATGTTGGGCAGGAATTTGCAGTGATGATTTCAAAGAACTTTAGATATTTACGGTAATTTTACTATAACTGGAAGTTTGCGGAAAAAGCTATATATCAATTGTGGAAGTGAAAGAAATTGAAGAGAAAAAGGTGGAAAGTTTTGCTACTAGACATACACTTATAGTTCACTTATGTTCAAAGGAAACAACAAACCGTTTTGTAAATGTTTGTTTCAGAAGAAACAACAAACAGTTTTGTAAATGTTTGTTCTTAGTGTTCCTTTTATGTACCCAAAGTGAAGATTTAAATTTTCAATTCCCTTTTTAAGAAATGTACTACTTTTCTCTTATAGAATAGAATAGAATAGAATTCTTTATTGGCCAAGTGTGATTGGACACACAAGGAATTTGTCTTTGGTGCATATACTCTCAGTGTACATAAAAGAAAGGATACATTCGTCAAGAATCATGAGGTACAACACTTAATGATTGCCATAGGGTACAAATAAGCAATCAGGAAACAATCAATAGTAATATAAATTGTAAGGATATAAGCAACAAGTTACACTCTTGCAGTCATAAGTGGAAGGAGATGGGTGAGAGGAACGATGAGGAGACGAATAGTAAT
>QLTV01002925.1:1708246-1737529 GCA_003457575.1 Thermophis baileyi | reverse complement strand
CTGGAAACACATACTGTGGCGGTAAGACACCGCTAGCACCCCTAGGGGTGTGTGTGTGTGTGTGTGTGTGTTGTTAAGGAATTGTGCAGAGTAACCTCTGGGCCCTGAAGGCTTGCACAGTGAACCGTAATGTTGCAGTAGATATAAGTAATGATTCAGTCAATAAGCAGATACGTTAAAGTGTATAAAAATTGTTTATTCAAAGAAATAGCACAGTCCAAATAACAGTCTGAATCATACACGTTCAGTCAGTCAGTGTTTAGAAGTACAGCAGTCTCCTTACCAGCCTTTCTTTGTCTTAATCAGCAAACAAAGATTCTCTACTATCACAGATAGCTAGCTACACACAGAGCTTACTTTCAGACACGAAGTCACTCAGCAATGAATCAGCAAAAGAGAGAGAACTAACCATGTTCTCTAGCTCCCTCTTATGGCCGTTACTGCCAGTCAGAATGCACCAATGCATTTAAAGCAATATTACATATATACATATAAACAGTGATTTGTGGCTTGTTTATATTAACCAACCCAACCGATTGGACAGAGTCCTAACAGCAACTCTGGGCAGCTTATGCTAATTTCCCTCCAATATAATGCACCACTGTTACCAAACTAATTAAAATCCAGTAAGTAAACTGTACGTCAAATAGAATGCTTTATTTTATTTTAGGTTAATGGCATAGACTTGAGAAATGCCAGTCATGAAGATGCTATCACTGCCTTGAGGCAAACACCTCCAAAAGTGCAGCTTGTTGTCTATAGAGATGAAGCTCATTATAAAGATGAAGAAAATTTGGAGATTTTCCTTGTAGACCTACAGCGGAAAATGGGCAGAGGATTGGGACTTAGCATTGTAGGGAAAAGGTAAGGAATATATAGTTGATCATAATTCATTTTAGATGTTTCTTGCAGTAGAAACAGAGAGGGCATACCAATGTCATAGTGGCACTTACTGCTACGTTATATTTATAAAATTTACATAATGTGCTGAAATTATTATAAGTGCTATGCTAGCAATTATACTAGCATTTTACCAGTTCAGGGGCAGTAGACTTAAAATGATCTGTTCAGTGAAAGACTCTGTGTGCTTTCCATCATATTGTTTTGTACAATGGCATTGTGATTCTGTGTGCAAAAGTAAATTGATAGAGATTGCTTCTTATCTGAAAATGTATTGATGATCACAGTTTAGCCGTATAGCAGAACAATTTGCCATACCACAATAAATTGGCCTAAGTGACAGAATGTGACCTTTCTGATTGAGGAGGCCATCAATGAAAATTGCCTTTAGCTATATTATTGTCTTTAGAAAAGTAAGAACAGCAGTCCTGGTTTTGGGCTGTAAATAATTAACAATGTGTAATTAACAAGTAATGGGGTGAGCTCCCGTTACTTGTCCCAGCTTCTGCCAACCTAGCAGTTCGAAAGCACATAAAAAATGCAAGTAGAAAAATAGGGACCACCTTTGGTGGGAAGGAAACAGCGTTCCGTGTGCCTTTGGCATTTAGTCATACTGGCCACATGACCACGGAGACGTCTTCAGACAGCTCTGGCTCTTCGGCTTTGAAACGGAGATGAGCACTGCCCCCTAGAGTCGGGAACGACTAGTACATATGTGCGAGGGGAACCTTTACCTCTACCTAATTGCAGATAAATAGCATGTATAGTTTAGTTGTTTAATAATACAGTACATATGTTGCCTATATTGTTAGAAATGGAAGCGGCGTGTTTATCTCTGACATTGTCAAAGGAGGAGCCGCTGACCTTGATGGACGACTAATTCAAGGAGATCAGATATTATCTGTCAACGGTGAGGATGTCAGACAGGCTTCTCAAGAGGTGGTAGCCACCATTCTTAAGGTGAGTATGCAGCTGAGTCTATGTAAAATGTAACATCCTTCGGAAATACTAAGTTCAGCCAAAGTGTTCAAACACAGTTCAGTCTCATCAAAACAAGCATGATGGGAGCTTCAAGTTTGTGTGCTACAATTTATATATAGCTTTTATGTTTAATCATCCACTTTAATTTAATATTAACTGTAGTTAATGGAAATAAACCACATTTATCAGTAAAGTATTTAGAAAAAAAATATATATCTATATAAAATGCATTTTATATAATCCTACTAATGCATTTTGTGTAATCCTACTAAGTGGTAATACTACTTCAGCGTATAAGGGCTGCCTTCTTTAAAAACTTAATTTTCTGGTTATTCCTCATAAAAAAAGATAAAAATAAAAAAAAAGACAAGATCAGTTGCAGATCTCACAAAGTCATAATATAGCTTGTTTACAGAATTGGGCCAATATGGATCATTCACTAATAAAACAAACCACAATTTAGCTCAATGTATGCAGCTAAAAATAACTTTCAATTGTACAGTCCTTAGTATACTCTATTGATTACAATATTGTATATATTTTACAGCTAAAATATGCTATTTTAATAGAGTGTATTATGGATAACGTGGAGAAAAAAGAGCAAGTTGGGAAATGGATGTTGCCAGGTCTTCTGAGGACTAGGGCATTTTAATTGGTCATGGTTTATTTAAAGGTATAATTTTTGGAGGGACAGCAATAAAAATGAATACCTGTTATCTTGTATTTTGTATATCGAAGTGTGCCCAAGGACTTGTGCAACTGGAGATTGGACGGCTGAGGGCAGGATCTTCGTTATCCTCAAGGAAGACATCTCAAAACAGTCAGGTTTGTAGCAGCTGGCGATGCATTAAAAAGAATGATAAAGTAATTAATCCCAAAATGTATCTGTAAATAGTTTGTCTTGTCTGGTTTGATCATTGGAATAAAATTATTAGAATCTAAATATAACCTTAATTCAAAAAAATCTGTTTATATCCATTATTTTTAATTATCTGAAGGCCACCTTAATAGTTGGGACAATTCCCGAGTTTTAACTGGCAGAAAAATCCCGTTTTAGAAATACATTTTTTATAATTTCTGAACAGTTATGCATGTATTTGATTTTTCATGAAACCATTACAGAAAGGCCACGGGAGCAGTATCATTTTCACCAGCTACTTGCAGCCACAATGGTCATCTCATGCCATCCATTTTACATGCAGTGAAGGACATAAGATACAATTAAAATGAACCTTCCTATACTGATAATAATGAAACACAGGATATTATGTTCTCATTTTAGAAAGTTATCCAACAAACTACTGTGCATTCTTCCAGGAAGGCATAGAGATATTTATCAATATCATTTCTCATACGTTCTTATTTCAGTTTAGGATCATTCCCAATCTGTGCCAATTTCCAAACTTTGGATGCACCATTTATTTTTGCCTTACATAAACTAAACTAAGCAAGTCCAATCCATGTATTACTACTTCACTTTGCTACTCTTTCTCCAGCATAGGGAATGCTACTGCTAATGAATTCCCTCGGCATACAGAGGAACATTGATCCAGACATTTGATTAGTGTTCTGCAGCTTGAAAATCTATTTCATTAAGAGAGTGGTAGAGTTTTGTTCCTGCCTCTTAGCAGCTGTGCTCCAGATATGATGGAATAAAAAGTCTAAAGAAAGTTAGAAGTGCAATAAATAAATTCCAACTTTGTTAGCCTCAATTGCCAGACTCTCTGACTCTTTATCATGTTGGCACAATATGTCTTCCCTCATCTAAAAAGCCAAATTAGAATTTTGTCCATGCATGTTTCTATACATTTTTTTTTTGAAAAATTCATTTTAAATTCTGGGGTGTGAATATGTTAGTAGTGAATATGTTAGTAGTGATTTAGAAATTCTTAATAGCTTCTTGGATAACATAAGCATCACCCATGGTTTAATGAACAGATCTAATGATAGATGCTATAACCAATGAGAGAAACTGTAAACAGCTGGTGTGGATTATATGTGGAACAACCTTGCAAATTCTAGCTTGAGCCTTATTTGTTCTTCTTGGATTTTCAGATGAGCCAACATAATATCTATAGCCACTTTCATCCTACATTTGCTCCAGTTATCTCCACTTTGCAGAATTTAGTCAGCACTAAGAGATCATCTGCCGATCCTTCTCAGAGAAATTCAGGTATGGGAGAGAACAAACAATTAACATCTCTGTGAATTATAATGGATATTCTGCTCTTGAGTTTGCTCCAAAAAACAACTGCACTTATCGAGATTGGCTATCATAACAGAATCTTGCAAATTCTCTCCCTCTTATAGTGCAGATAATCAATTACCTTGTTTCTCAGAACTTAAAATTTTTTTAGCCACCTTTGCTGTCTGTCTGTCTATATCCAGCCTTTATTATTTTTACAAATAACTCAAGGCGGCGAACATATCCTTCCTCCTCTTATTTTCCCTACAACAACAGTATGAGGTGGGCTGGACTAAGAAAAGAGTGACTGGCCAGAGGTCACCCAGGTGGCTTTCATGTTTAAGGTGGGACTTGAACTCATATTCTCTGGCTTTCTAGCCTGGTACCTCAATCACTAGACCAAACTGGCTCTCAAACGATTGGCCATATTGACTATGAATTCAGGAAGTTGTAGACCAAATACAGTACATCTTGCGACCTTCAGTTTGGGGAAAGGAGCACAATATTTGTGATCGTTTTGAAGTAATAAGTAGAGAACATAATATTATGATAGCTTTAGCCTTTAATTATTCTATATATTTATTTTTTGTCAGTTGGAGCAGACATAAGCCCAAGAACTGTGGAAATAACAAGGGTCAGTATTTTCTTCTTACTTAATATATTTAGCGAGAAAGAGCAAAACAATTTTATTTTGTCCAGTGTGTAAACAATGAATGGATTTATAGTGGTCAAATTATTTGCAATTCTAAACAAATAAATAAAAGAAATTATGGAATTAGCTTGACCATGGTACCTCAGCTTTCCACTAGAGAATATAGGAGTCTGATGTATAGATGTTAAAGATTTTAGTATTATGTCATTGAAACCTCACAGTTTTGCAAATGACAGTGCTTTCAATGAATGAAAAAAATTGTTTCCTTTGTACGTGCTTAATAATATCACTAAAACAATTTGAAAATTTGATGGACATGGAATTTTTGAACAAGGCATGGAAAATCAGATATCACATTGTGTCCTTGCTTAATTGCATTCCATGTGACACCAGATCCACAGGTTATATATTTGAAACTTGGGCAGAATAAGTAATTCTTATAACCGTGCTTTCTCTGTTAAGGGCCTGAACGATGCTCTTGGTATCAGTATTGCTGGTGGCAAGGGAAGTCCCTTGGCAGATATTCCGATCTTCATTGCTATGATTCAAGCCAACGGAGTGGCAGCACGCACACATAAACTACGAGTAAGTGAAAGAATGACTGATACGTGCATAAACACTAGCTCTATTTTCTTGCTGATGTTGCTGTTCTTATTACCTCCAAAAATGTTTCTTTTTCCAACTTTGGAAGGTGCTTCATTCATTCTGCTGCTAAAGAACGTCATTTTTGTTCACTGCCGTGAATAACAGCAATTGTGGAAAATTGCATTTCAGTAGTATGATGTCTGCAATCAAGACACTGAACTCATCTCATGTAGTTTCCTCTTTCAATCTGAATACAACATAGAAAAACAGGAACTTTATTTTCTTTTTCTTTCTTTTTTTCAATTTCATAAGATACTGGATGACGTGCAGGGAAAAGAATAGCAGTTATGACTAACATCTTCACTTCACCAAGTACCCCTAGGAAAAAAATATTATTATTTATTAAATTGGTATGCCGCCCAACTCCCAAGGGACAGTGTGTTTCACATACTACCAGTAATCTCTTCTTCCAGTAATCTAATCTTCCATGATTTCTCTTTGCGCCTAGATTGTGAAATTGGTGCAAGAGTTCTTTTTTTTTTTGCATTTTTATTTTATTTATACAAAAACGTCGGCACCACATTTCCCTTTGAATTAGAAAGTAGTTGCTGAAAACAGCTCACAAATTACAGAAATAGGTCAAAGAATTTTAAAAAGCACTATTAATAAAATAAGGTTAACAAATCCAGAGTAACCATCAATCATGAATAACAGCTTTACAGTATCTTAAAAATAAATCTTTTCAATGTCCAGTTGTTTATTTATTTATTAAATTTATATTTCAACCATTTGGACCAAGACGGCTCACATATGGACTACTAGCACTAAAACTTCCTTGCCTTAGAACAGTGGCTCCCAACCTTTTGGGCACCAGGGACCAGTTCCATGGAGAGAGCTTTTTCCGCGGACCGGAAGGGGCGTGGTTTTGTGTGCTGCCTGCATCCTGCGGATGGGGCTTTGCTTGTTTGCATGGCCCGGATTCTGGCATGCTGCGGCCTGGTGCCAGTCCACGAACCATGGGTCGGGGACCCCTGCCTTAGAAGATACATTAATTTTAGAGACAAATTCATGTGGCTGAAATAATTCTGGTGGGTTTTATAAATTGGACTATTGTGTTTTTATAAATACGAAACACGACTGTGCAGCGCCACACTTGCAAAACAGGTCGATCACTCCAGTATCCCTGATGCTACCCATATTTCTATTTATGTTCTGTTTTTTCCTCTCTCTTTTAGGTTGGTGATAGGATTGTCAGTATTAATGGGCAGCCTTTGGATGGTCTGTCTCATGCTGAGGTAGTAAATCTGCTGAAGAATGCCTATGGGACCATCATCCTGCAGGTATAATGATAAATTGAACAGTCAACTGTGCAATGGTGTCAGTGATTTCAGTGGTAATTTTAAATAATGGCCTGAGTGTGTCCGGCACTAGACATCGCAGGGTGTTTACTGATGTCAATTATGCAGGAGGAAAAGAAAAATCCATTATGTTCAAAAGCATTTCATTCTTGCTCGTATAACTGTGGGCATGATGGTTTGAAATCAAAAGAAAATGGAAAAACAGAAATGATTTTTTTTTAAAAAATAATAATCTCTGCTTTTTAGCTTCCGTCACTTTTAAAACAAAAAACAGATTCCTCTCTGATTCTCACAACGGACGAATGAATGACTGCAAAAGTTGATGGATTTAGCAGAAATTGCTAAATTGACTGCTTTTATTAAAGAAAAGAACACAATTAATTTTGTTTCTACTTGGCAACTGCTTTTGGACTTCATGCTTGAGGTGGAAAAAAATGAAATGGGTTTGATTTTGGGTTTTGCTGATTAAGTAGGTTTGTGGTTAGAGAAATGACTAGTATATGTTGTCACATAAAAGTAAAAAGTTGAGGTTTTATGTATCTATTTTATTCTACTGCACCAGAAGAGTTGGAAGTCAATGTTTTTCTTTTTCTTCTCCCCTTTACCGTACACTTTTCTCTCTTCCCCTTTTCCTTCCTTATTTTCCTTTTTCTTCGTACTTATTTATTTATTTTATTTTATTTTTTATTTTATTTGTCAAGCATGTATAAGATAACAGATATAAGTATAAACATGTTTATGAACACATGAAATGGATACAAAAAAATGGGGGCATTAGAACAGGGATGGAAGGCACGATGGTGCACTTATGCACGCCCCTTACAGACCTCTTAGGAATGGGGTAAGGTCAATAGTAGAGGTAGACAGTAGACAGTCTAAGGTTAAAGTTGTGGGGGTTTGGGGAAATTCTGCTGTGAGCAGAGGAGTGGAGGACTCTTCTCGTAAAGTATCTCTGGACACCCTCTATTGTATTAATGTCCGATATGCAGTGTGGGTTCCAGACAGATGAGGTGTATTGAAGGATTGGTCTGGCGGATGTTTTGTATGCTCTGGTTAGTAGTGTAATATTACCGGAGGAGAAGCTACGTAAGATTAGGTTAACAACTCTTAATGCCTTTTTGGCAATGTTGTTACAGTGGGCTCTGGCATTTAGATCATTAGAGATGAGTACTCCGAGGTCCTTGACAGAGTGAGGGTCGTCTACGAGGTCGTATCCGCCCAGCTTGTATTTTGTGTTCTGATTTTTTTTGCCAATGTGTAAGACAGAGCATTTGTTGGTTGAGATTTGAAGTTGCCAATTTTTTGACCATTCTGACACATAGTCAAGGTCTTTTTGAAGGGTAGAAGCATTGTCGGTGGTGTTGAATAGTTTTACATCATCAGCGAAGAGGACACAGTTGCTTATATATTATTATTACTTTATATATATAAACTACTTCTGTACTTTATATCGATAAACTAATTAAATCCTGTTGCAGACAAAAAAAATTACCTGACTAAAAACAGATTCTTCTCTTTTACTATGGAGCTTTGATGGAGCTTTCTATCCAGTTAACATCATCTTCAGAGAAAAAAGAGCAAAATAAAAGACTTTGTTAACAGTGATGATTTTATAATATGACTCAGGTGCAGTGCTTGAACTAGAGGGTTCGTCTCTCATTTTAATTTAATTTGAGAAGGCAAAAATGAAAATGTGCTCACTTCCTGTTTATAAACTGCAAGGAGGTTATTTTATTAGTTGACCTATACAAATTGCTTAAAAGCAAAATATGTTATCATCAATCCCAATATATCTTATTGGGCTGTAATGATCATATAACTTGCCGTGAGTCTTATGCATTTTATATCCATTAATTTCTGCAGGATTTTGGAAGATAGGTGCTTAACTTTTTTACCAGTACAGATCAGTGGGCTTTTACAACAATTACCTCTTATACCAATACATTTTACAATTATTTATATTGATTATATTCAAAGCAAAAGTTGGCTGAGTCAAAAAGAGTTCATCTGTAGAAATCTGTTGGGAACCAGCTAAAAATGCAGAATCTGTATCTGGCAAGTGATACATCCTGAATGCAAATTGAAGATTTGATTTCTGCTATTGTCTAAGATTAGGTAGTAAAATATTGACAGAGTTGGCTATGTCATCTCTGTAGTTCTGTAGTTTTCATTTATTTTTGCTTAGGTTTTTACTATGTAATCACATCCAATCCTGGTGGACAGTACAGGTAGTACTTAATCATTTATTTAGTGACTATTCCAAGTTACAACGGCACAAAAAACAGTGACTTATGACCAATTTTCACACTAATGACATTTGCAGCATCCCCATGGTCACGTGATCAAAATTTGGGCACTTGGAAACTGGCATATATTTATGACAGTTGCACTGTCCTGGTGTCATGTGATCACCATTTGTAATCTTCCCAGCCAGTTTCTGACTAGGAAAGACAATGGGGGAAGCCAGATTTGCTTAATAATCATATGATCCACTTAAAAACTGCAATGATTTGCTTATCAACTGTGGTCCAAAAAAAAAAAAAGGTCATAAAATTCACTTAACACCTGCCTTGCTTAGCAATGGAAATTTTGGGCTCAATTGTGGTTGTAAGTCGAGGTCTACCTGTATATCTGAATCTGAAAGTTATATAAAAAGAAACTAAAAGAAAAAAACGTATTCAGCTTCCAATTCTATTCACTGAAATAAATCTGTCTAAACAATTGTGTGAATCACCTCTTAGGAAAAACATTTTTTCCTCTCTCTCCCATTTTTAATTGTTCTAAATTCTCTTGGAAGTTTATCTTGGAGAATTTCTAAAATTAGTGTTACAGTCCAATCCTGAGGCAATTACATCATTTCGTTTTTGCCCTGCGATTTAATCTGTATACACATGTGTTTAGACTGAGTGGTAACCCATTTGCCTTTAGCAATGGCAGTTGCTGTAATTGTGTATGGGCTGATTGTAATTTATTCTCTGGGTCTTGGATATGTGATTGTACAGGCTGTATTTTGTATGGTGTATATTTTGCTTTTGTTTTATCCCCACATAGAGGGAGAATTGAATGCTGCTTAGAATCAGTTTTGATTAGACCACATTCTATAAGCACTGTAAAAATAAATGAAATTGAAAATACACAAATAAAAAGAAAAATGCATGATTTTTGAAAATGGCAATGAATTTGAATACCTAACGATCTGGAGAAAGTCCCTATATGAAAAAGCCTAAAATACAGCATGTCTAAAACATTAATGTTCCTGAACAGAAAAAAAAACCCAATTTCAACACGCTAAATTCAGGGTGATAAAATACTTACATTCAACTTTATGAATGTAACTTGAATGTTTTTAAAATTAATAAACATCACTGATAGATCTGTGTCTGTCTCGAAGTGCAATAACCTGCAAAGAGGTTGATTGAAATAGGAAAATATATTTAAAGGCTGAAATCATTTCTTCCGTCAGCAAACTCGGGTGGCAAGAATTGCTGAATCACAGAAAAGTAAGAGGGAAATATTAGCGTGTGTGGAAAAACACAGCATGTGCAGAAATACAAAACAATCAGAGTAGAGCTTGGATGTCTTCTAGTCCAAACCCCTGCTTAAGCAGGAGACCCTATACCATTTCAGACAAGTGACTGTCCAGTCTCTTCTTAAAAACAGTGATGAAGCACCCACAATTTTTTACTGCAAGCTGTTCCACTGGTTAACTGTCCTCTTGATTAGTTTCCATTTATTGTTTCTAGTCCTGCCCTCTGGTGCTTTGGAAAATAACTTGATCCCCTCTCTTTATGGCAGCCACTCAAATACTGAAATACTGCTATCATGTCCTTCTTTTCTCTGGACTAGCCAAATCCAAATCCTGCAACTGTTCTTCATACGTTTAGTCTCCAAGCCTTTAATCATCTTAGTTGTTCTTCTCTGAACTTTTTTCAAAGTCTCAACATCTTTTTTGTAATGTGGTGACCAAAACTGGACACAGTATTCCAGATGTGGCCTTACTAAGGTTTTATAAATTATTATAAACAAGCCTTGAGAGTAACACTTTGATGGAATTAAATATCCCAACCAAAAAAAAAAATTTTTTTTGAAAAGGAGAGCACACTGAAATATTTTCTGACGTATTCCTTGTTCTATTTCAAAAGATCAATTTTTATAGAAATGGAAGAAATGTTGCAAATTGATTCAGAGGCTGCAGCAATTTATAACACAGTGTTTTTCGATTTTAGCAATTTTAAGATGTGTGGAATTCCCAGAATTCCAAGCCAGCAGTTGAAGCTCATAAGTTGCTGAAGTTTGGGCAATGAGATTCAGGTCAATAGATATTGTGTTTGTGCCCATGACATGTTCAGTGCATGGAGCACTGGTAAGCAGCTATGGCCCTTTTACTACCTGTAGATTTCAACTCCTAGAATTCCTGAACCAGCGTGGCTGACTCAGGAATTCTTGGAATTGAAGTCCACAGATTGTAAAGTTCCCCTGGCATGGAAGGTGGTGCCTGATTGATATTTATGGAGCCTATTTGAAGTGGCTGCTAGAACCATATCAAGAAAGAATCACATTCAGTGAAAATCCAAAGTGAAAAAAATTGAATGATTTTGGGGAGGAGATAAATTTTTGCTTTGGAGCAGATGACACGGGAATGTGCAGTTAAGTCAAATGATATAGTTAGCTACTTTAAAATAATGTGAAAATAACATTGACAGCCAAGGATGGAGCCATATTCTACTATTAGACAAATACTAATACAAATTGCTAATACTTATTTTTTAAATAGTACACAGGCAGTAATGTTTTAGCAATGCAGGAAACTCAGTTTATTAGCTTATGAGATAAAAAAATGTACCATCAGCTACATTAGCACTTCTAGAGAAGCAGATTGTCAGATGTTCAAGTTTTAAAATAATGCCTAGCTCCTGCAATATGTTTCTTACTTAAAAAATAATTAAGTAGGAGAAATAAAATATGGATTTTGCTATCACAGATTTTAAATTAACTAGATTAAAGCCTTAATCTATTACATGTATGGCTAATTTTTTTAAAAAGTATTAGTCGTTTTCACAGCTTGCCATATTCTCACCGTCTGTATCAATATCCAAATATGTCCATAAAAATATGAATAGTATGTTGTGTTTAAATAACTCTGCTCTTCGTTTGCCTGAAGTTGAATTCATACCACAGAAGTGAATTCATTCTTTAAAATCTGATATTCATCACTGACACATCATTAAGTAATTCTATTATCAGCAAAATGACCTCATGGTAAAATGGGTAGGAAGGGTCAGATGGCTGGAGATAAGGCTGTGGAAATGCTAATTGTCAGGATGTCTTGGGCAGGACCACAAAGAAATGTGTTAATGCTCTTTGCAAAGGAGAGATTAGGATCTCTGGGGAATATTTGATCCAGCCTGGCTGTTTGGATGCCCCCTGATAATTGAATCAGCTGTTTGCAGTCCTGGTAATAAGATAAAGAAAAGCTTTTTGTGAGTTCTTGAACTTTGGTGTGCTTTCTCTGCCAATGACACACAAGCACACACCGAGAGATTATTGCCATTAAAAGCAAACAAACAACCAGGAAATATGAGCGGTTTTGCAGTGATTTCATTCTAACTGGGAAGTTGAGTTAAATTGATATATAGCCTGTAATTTGAAGATAAAACTTTCAAGAAGTGGATTAACACTTAACAATGAACTTTGAGGCTTAAAAGAGTCGCCCATGGGCTGAACATTTGCTCCCCCAGGTCCAATTTGGGTGGCTGAATCAGTTCTTTAAAGGAATAACTGAATAAACATGTTCTTGATTCACTTATTAATCTATCAGTTTTCACTTGAGCCTTAAGCAGGCTACATTGTCAGTGTTTTAACTTCTCATTGGTCCATTAATATGTCCATCAAATATAGCCCATTGCCAGTATTTTTCTAACAGTAATAAGTCACACCTTGTTGATACTTGTTTCTTCTTCCATTGCACTGTAGGTAGTGGCTGATACCAACATCAGTGCCATTGCCAGCCAGATAGAGAATATGACTTCCAGCACTAACTTTACTCCACCCACCGAACATCATTCTGAATACCCAGAGTAAGTACACACATTTGTTGATAATATGATAGATAAAAGAACAGATTCATGCTCAAAATAAGGCTTGTGCCATATTGATGGGAAAATATGGTGAATAATGAAAATGCTGTTACAAAAATAGACTGATAGATGTATAATTGATATATTTTTTTTTTGCATGCATTCAAACCTTTGGATTTTGTGTATTACATTAGATTAGGGGTGAGCAATTAATTTCCCCAAAAGGCCACATAAGAAACTGGGACTGTTGTGGAGGGCCCCTGTCCTGCTCCCACCAATGTCAGCCCGCCACCTGCCAGTGCTGACCTGCCCCCCCCCACTGATGCTGCCCCCTCCAACACTGCCGCGGGCTGGACAAGAACAGCCTGAGGGGCAGATGTTGCCCATAGTCTGTAAAATGTGCAGGTCTGCATTAGCATCTTCTACACTGTCAGATTATTTCAGCTTTCTGCTAATTCTCAACTTTGAAGATGAGCCTTTTTCCTTGTATATGGCAGAGTGGGCCATTATTCATATGATTCAAGTCCTATATAAACTCTACCCAGAGCCGAGTGCTGTATAAACTCTATCCAGTACAGAATTATATTGAACATGAATTGTGAAATTCTGCTTTCCTTAAGTTTGACAGATGTTTGGACATAGAAGCAGCCCTCAATCATTCTCCCTGTGCGTCTGAATATATGGTGGTCCAAATACAAGTCATGGCTATTAGTTCATAAATCGGAATCAGCCATGCTTTCTATATTTCTAATTTCTCTCCCCCATATCCATTTTGTAGCATTTGTAGAAACCTTTTAAGGTCCTCTCTTCTGATAGTTAATGTAAATATTTCTGCTTTCAAGTTTCTAATTTCATATAATGTTTCCAATAGTGCAAAATATACTACAATGGATGTTTCAGACTGCTGGAAAATTTTTGTTTTCATTCTTTTGACTGATCAAAAGAACAAGCAGATCTTCTGAGGTTGGGTGGGTTTTCCCCCACTGACATGTTGTCATGTTGATTATCCTTCTGCCTGGTTGTGTTTTTGCTTGAGATGATTTATGACAACTGCAATTCCAGAAGATCTTCTGTTAGAGAAATTAAATGTGCAATTTTTCCAAAAATGTCTTGATAAATGCTCTACGAACTTGTTCTTTTTAAAAATTAAGTTGAATGCTTTCTCACTTAGATTCATGAATCACAGCACCCAGACATACTGTATATTGCTGTAATATATTGAATTAATTCTTGCATATATACATTTGAAATACATCTTTCTTCAAGAGACCTGGCAATCTTTTGCCAAGCACTTTCTTGTTTAATTGTTTTGTCTAGAACGGGGTGTCCAACCTTGGAAACTTTAAGACCTGTGAACTTCAACTCCCAGAATTCCCTAGCCAGCAATGTTGGCTGAGGAATTCTGGGAGTTGAAGTCCACAGGTCTTAAAGTTTCCAAGGTTGGACACCCTGGTGTAGAAGAAGAGAATTGTTCCAATTCTTAGTTTCCTGCTAGTCAGATGCATGTCAAAGCTTTAGGAAAAGCAGTTTGCTGAACTCTTGTTTCTCATTGTTGCTTCATTTAGTCACAAGGCCAATGGAGATTGTCCTTGTTACCATCTTTATAATTATATAAACATAAATACCTATCTCTTCAGGAATTGAGAACCGCTGCCCTAAAGCATATACTCGGGGAATTATTAAGGAGTAGCCATCTTCACTCTCTTTCTCTCACACAAACTATCTGAACTGAGCTGTCTTTTGCATCTCTGAAATGCACACCCTCCCTCCTGGGAATCCAGACTACATTCCATCACATCATCCTTTTGATGGAATTAATCCTGACCTATGATGCCACCAGGCCTGCTTAGACCTAATTCCACATCCCTCTTAACCGGTTCTCCACCTCAACTAACTCTCTCTTCTCCAGACTTCCTTGTACTCCCAACAGATCTGAAAGGCATCTGGCCAGGAAAAAAGGAAGTAGGTGAAATATGCTAAAGGTTCCTGCCAAAAACAATTACCTTACCAAACAAATGTTTCAATCAAATTATTGATATATAATAGAATATATTATAATTACAATGTATGCACAAATGTTAGAAGTTGAAAGATTATGATTATGTATATCTAAATAGTATTATTATCATTAGTACTGTGTATAAAGTATATTGAGCCAGACAATACACTGTTCACTAAGTACTTATGGATGTTATAAAAAAAAACCAACTATAAATAAAAATATTAAAAAAATGTTTCAATCAAATTAGAAAATGTGTGTACCCCTGATCTGTAGTGTTTTAGTGCTATGCATTCTTTGTTTCATGAATTCTTATAGTATTAATAGCTGCAGAGATCAGTAACCTGTAGCGTTTTCAGTTATGGGAAATGTTATATTTTCTTATTTTAGCCACTGGAAAATAAAGACAGAGGAGTATTGGGGAGTGGAATGGAGTTGACAGCATTATTGCAACCACATAACTAATTCCTGGGAGGATCAATTATGGAATCCATACTTTGTATTCCAGACTTCAGTATCTCCCATCAAGAGCTCCTAGAGCTAAAAAAATAATAAAAAATCTTAAGCTTGAGAGCCATTAATAAAATAGACAAAACAGATGCAAGACAGCCATTGCTCTGAGTCTGATGGAATGAGCCAGCTATTGTGATGCTGTTTTTCCTCATATTATGTAAGCAATGTATTAACGAATGTTTGCTGTCTTTTTCAGAGCACCTCAACCTAAAATCATTCTGTTGGAGAAAGGGTCGGATGGATTGGGCTTTAGCATTGTAGGAGGCTTCGGAAGCCCACAAGGAGACCTCCCAATATATGTCAAGACCATTTTTGCAAAGGTACTTCAAAACGTTACTTTGTAATGGCCCTTTGCATTGATATTCAATTTGACTCACTCTTTTGATGAGGAACATGGAGAAAAAGTTAGATGTTTTGTATTTTACAATAATATATAGAAAACTGGAACAACTTGAATTTTTTTCCCCCAATAGTTTAATTGAGGTGAATATTATCCTTAAATCAATTATCAGCTTTTGGGACAAAGTGGTAGGCCTGTTTATGTTCTAAACATTCCTCTACACTATTAAGAACTTCATTTAAAAGGCCATGCTACTTGTGGAAGTATTGTGCAAATTTTAAGGAACAATTTCAGAACAAATTAGTTTAGACTGGAGCAGGAACATGTGGGAATACCACTGTTAATCTTTACCACTGAAATCTCTTGACCCTCCATATTTATTCAGGCATGAAATATCCCGTATTATTTTACTACAAACCACATATATAAATTATATATCATATTCCTAATCAGTTTACTTTTGTTGATTTACTTATTTACTTAATTGGACTCAAATGCCATGCCTGTCCAATAGGACACTGAAAAATTAACGTTCCTATCTTCCTTTCTTAATACGAAGAGTAAAATAATAAAACAGTATAACAAAATAACATGCTGTAACTCATTAAAATATACAAGTTACATAAATTAACAGGCATCACGAAGAAAACAAATGTCACTAAAAAACTGCCAAAGATTCAAATAAAAGCTAGAATAGAGGCTACTTACTTATGTAATGAAAAATCAGGCAGAGGTGTAGTCTGATCTTACAAGAAAACTGCAGATGATCTTCAATTTACAACCACAATTACCACCCGCCATTTCTGTTGTTCAGCAATCAATTTCTGTGGTTAAGTGAGTCACATCTAATTTTAGTTGTTAAGTGAACCACACAGTCCTTAATCGAATCCACCTCCCCCCAGTTATTTTGCTTGTTGGAAACCATCTAGAAAGGTCACGAATGGGGATCACATGATCCTGGGACATTGCAACCATTGTAAATGCATGCCGGCTGCCAAGTGCCCAAATTTTGATCAGGTGACCATGGGCATGCTGCAACAGTCGTAAGTGTGAGGCCCAGTTATATTTCACTTTTTTTCAGTGCCATAGTAACTCTGTATTCCAAAGAGGTTGCAACTGATTATATTGCCTTATCCCCCCACTGTGCTCAGAATGAATTTACGCAATGAGCAATGAACATTAATGGGGCAAATGAAGTTAATTTAATACAGTTCATTTAAAATATCTTAAATTCCAAATGAACCAAAGACAAGCAAATAAGTTAGCATGATACAAAGATCATAATCAAAAGCCTTTTAATATCTCCTTGCTTCTTCCTTCTAGTGGACATGTTTTTACTATTTTATTGCAAGTATATTTAAGTAGATAATGTACAGTATTGTGCATTTATTAATATGTTTATCTTTGCTATGGTATTGCAATGTACATTAAAAATGGGAATAGGGTCTTTTCCTATACAGATGTGTCTTGACATTTGAGATGTGGGATAAGAGAAGTGATTGTCCTGTCCGTAATAAAAAAAATACTTGGAAAAGAAAAAGGAGGATAACAGTAGAATCTGGGCAGTCCAAAAATGTTCACCTGTTTATTTAATTCCATAAAATTAAAAATAAGTATGGTTGATGAAGATTCTCAGTCATCCAGTTTGAGTTGTCTGGAAGTTGCGTCATGGCAACTGGACTTCTTTTCTTTTTTGGTTTGAAACGTTCTTCAAGAAAAGAAGTCCAATGGACATGACTCAACTTCCAGAAAAATAAGTATTGATTTCCATATAGAAGATTTCTTTGGAAGGATGTGCCTGTGAAAGGCTAACCATCAGCATTTTGAGTTCACACAGTTGACGCTTTTTGTTACTTTTTAAAGAAAAGAATTGTGGGATAGTTTACACCATCTGTTCCCAGTTTCAGTACACAATGTATATGTGAGCCTCAGTGATTAGATCCATGCATGCCAATGTATCACTTTCTGTGAGGGAGATAATCATGTCAAAATTGCTAAGTTAGCTATACAATGTAAATTTGACTATAACAAGGAAACGTTTTGTCTGAGGAGAAGCTTTCCCAACCAAAAACCCTCCAGTTTAGCCTTTCCGATTTGATATCACATGATCTAGCACTAAATTAATCCCACTGAGTAGGTATTTTGTTGGAACTGTAATTCCAATATATCCCCAATGGTTGAAGAAAATCATCCTAAGGCCGTTCTGCCATCTCCATGTTCACTATAATTTGTTATCTACAATTTTAGTCCCAAAACATTGTTTGGCTGATGATGTGTATTGTTTCTGGTCTGTTTTGTTTTCTTTCTTTCCAGGGAGCAGCTGCAGATGATGGCAGACTGAAGCGTGGCGATCAGATTTTAGCTGTTAATGGACAGTCTCTGGAAGGTGTGACTCATGAGCAAGCCGTAGCTATTCTGAAGCACCAAAAGGGGGCAGTGACATTAACAGTGTTGCCATGAGCTTTGCTGCAAAGGCAGTTTGGGCTGGATGCAATTATTTCTGAGCATTGCTAGAGCTGCTATAAAATGATCTACAATCCTTGTCAGATGGCAACCCAACTCCAGCTAAAATTAGCACATATTATTAAGAATGTTGCTATGCAGCTACGGCCATTGTAGTGGTCCATTATGTCTTGTCATTGAAGCTATTTGTGAAAGCCTTAATCCTACATCTCATCCCTACCGGGTTCTCTTGAATGGGCTTTTGATTCCATCCTTTGTCCATAATTATTATCTCTTAGTAGGAAATATAATCAGGAAACTAAAATTAGCATTTATACAAGAAAGAATGTGGCCGTTTGTTGGTTCCCTTCTAATGAACAGATAGAAATACTGATTGACTTTTCATCTCGTTCATGGTTGGATTGTCAAACTTTTTAGCCGTGCCAGAAAACATTAAAACATAATTAATTTGCAGCTTTTTTGAACAATGAAATATCAAATTCTCCAGTGGGAAATTAATTGCATATGAATTTCTAATGATGAAGTGCCAATCCTCCTGTCTAATCTCTCTGGATAAATATATGTAAGTTAGTTATAACCATGACAAGTAAATTTTAAACTTGTCCTTATTCATTTTCTGGTTTTGGAAAATCCTTGATAGATTGGCAAGAATCTTTAGAAGTTCCTATCTCTGGACAGCTAGTGAGATAGTGGAAATAATTTGTACTGTGTAAAGCAAGGGTGGGGAACGATGGTCCCTTTATGGTTTGTGGACTTCAAGTCCCAGAATTCCTGAGCCATGCTGGCTCAGGAATTCTAGGAGTTGAAGTTCACAAGTCATAAAGGGGCCATGGTTCCCAACCTCTGATGTAAAGCGTAACTCCACTGAAATGAATGAAAGTGAGCCTTAATTTGAAATTAAGGCTACTTATTATTTATAATGATAATATTATAACAAATTGTAAACATGATCTACCAATCTCATGATCAAATTCTGACATTTATGTCTCTCCAATAAATAAAATGGCAATTTTCTATTTAAAATCCTGCAGCTTCTGTAAAATATGTTTACTGTTATGATGTAATTAGAATGCAATAAGATAATCTTGTTTAAAATAAAGTATGTCTCTTAACTATGCCAAGGTGAATAAGCAGTGGTCAAAAAAGAAGTGGCATGTCTTCTTAAGAATAATGTCTGTGTTTTCATGTTCTGTCTTTGGATCTAGCGAATCACAAAGTGCATTAAGCTATTGGAATATAGCAATAGCTATGCATATTCCATGAATAGTGCCTGAAAGCAGATTAAAATGATTTTAAAGGGTTTCTACTCAATGTCCAAATTAATGATATTTATATGAAATGCAAGTGAAAATGGCCACGAAGAAAACTCACTAATTCTTTTTAAGACTTGAGGGCATTTGATATTGTCAGGTTATGCTTAGATTTACACTGGATATTCATGCTTAACTTGAAGGTATAAAAGATGTTAATTTGTTTAAGAATTGTGATCCAAATCCAATGATTGGCCAAGAATGTATATTTTAAATGGATATAATGATTCTTTTAACTGTTATGCAAACACTGGAGCTTCTTTTCACAGATTTCTGATGAAGGGGATGTTGGGCTTATATGCTAAAATAATGTGCATGTTTTCTAGCTCAGATTGGAGATCACCTCATTGTTGCTTATAATTTACACTTTTTACGTGTTTCATATAGTGCTGTCAAAAGAAAACAATATGCCAAAAAAAAAAAAACAAAAACAAACCGCATTGTAACCTGCAGATAAATTGGAAAAAATATGATATAAAAAAAAAAAAATATAAAAAAAAAAAAAAAACCAAAACAAACCGCATTGTAACCTGCAGATAAATTGGTAATGATATGTGGAAGTCAGTGCTATATGTAAACATTCAAAAGCACAATCTGGTTGGAGGTTTTCCATCTGTCACGTCCTTCAGAGATAAATGGGAATTACTTAAGTATGTATAGTAAACTGCCCAGTTGATCGTGCCTCAGTTGTTTAAGTAGAAATCTTTGTCTTTCGGAGAGTTTATGGGTTTTAGGTTTTGATAATGCTGCTAATTTCTACAAGGGGCGGTGATACCTACTCTACGTTTGTGTATAAAATAAAATGTTTTATGAATTCCAAAGATTCTTAATAAAGTTCACTTGCATAAATAACGGTGACATGGTGGGAAGGAATTAACATTGCACTCATTCACGGAAACATAACTATGATATTACAGATTATTTTGGTCTTTGCCAGCAAATAAACTTTAACATGACTATGGGGAAAGGCTTAAAAATCCAAGCATGGCACAACTTTTGTATCGCTCAGACTTAAGCAAAAAAGCATGGGAAACTTGCTGATTTTACCCAATTATTAATGCAAAGACTAAGCCATTTAGTGATATTGTCCAGACACGTTTTAGAAGAGAAGAATGTACATCCTGGAAAATGGTCTATCCCATTGTATTTGACCCTAAAATATAATACAGGACTAAAAGTATTAAAAATGACAGCCATTTGCAAAAATGGGGAAAACAACTCAATACTGTTAGTGATTAAAAATTTGTGGAGGATGATCGTAAATATTACTTATTAGGAATAGTGGGCAGTGCTAATGTATGAATATATAGACAATATTTTCCTGAGGTCTAGCTTAAAGAACTGAGAGGGTGATTCCACTTCTCTTTATGTTGGGAACATAAAGTTTGAATCAACTTATAAAGTTGAATTTGACTATTTGTGTGTGGGTGTTATATCATACTGAAGTTGGCATCAGTGCAGTGCACCTCTCCTTATTGCTTTTTTTTCAAGAGTAATACATTTAAAATAGGTAAGAATGAAAGACTTAGATCTAGTTCTGAATCATTTTTCCCTTAAATTCAAAATGGCTCTAAACAATAAGGCTGGACCTCATGCCTGTTGTATTATTGGCTAACATGCTTGTCAAATCTTGGCTATAAAAATTCTTTTTTTAAGCGTATTATTATTCTTGGCTGGGCTGAAGCAAAATCATAGCTGTTTCTTTTTAGTTATGTTCACTTATGTAGCTGTTTCAGTTACCCTTTTACCAAAGCTTTAAAAAAAATCTTAGAAAACATGTTCCTTCATTTTGTGCACCCTCTTAGTATGTGGACAATTAAATGATAATTAAATCTATCACTGCTGCGAGCTGCTATGCAAAAGGCAGACTATAAATCCAACAAAATAAATGCGAAATAAAATAAAATGTGTGTGGGAGTCATTTCAAAAAAAAAAAAGTTGAAGAAGGAGGGAATAAAGATTTTAACTGACACTGTGGCAGCATTTCAAATGCTGAGGGGCAAGGTATCTATTTCTTGAATGTATACACAGAAAAATACATTGAACTTAATAGAAAAGAACAGATTTTTTTCTCCTATATGCTTAATTCGAGTGATAGGCAAACTCTAGCCCATTTGTTCAAGTAACTTAATAAACCAATGTTTATATTCTGCCAACTATGTATCAAACATGATCCTCTTGCAAGTAATCAGCAATTCAGATTTCTGTCTTTCACAGAGACATACAATCAGCATATATAGCCCTCTCAAATCTCTGTTAACAGCAAGCTGCTAGTTCAGTTTTCCTTCACTGTCCACAAAAGTGGATGTATTATTGTTCAGTTTGGAACATCTGTTTAAAAAGGATAATTGGGAAAATAAGAAACGAGCATCTAAAACAATTTTAGTATAAATCATATATAACCTAATGCATTAAAGCGGGGGGTGGGGCAACCATTTACAACTTTAAGACTTGTGGACTTCAACTCCCAGAATTCCCCAGCTAGCATAGCAGAGGTGGGTTCCTATCGGTTCGGACCGGTTCTCTAGAATAGGTAGTAAATTGGTGGCCTGGGTCGCTGGAACCGGCAGCGACCCAGGCCTGCCACGCCCCCGAACCGGTTCTCTTGGTGGCACTGTAGGTGCTGCCATCTTGTTTTTTTTTTTGTACTGTGCATGCACGCGCACCCACGACCCACCCGCGTGGCGCACAACTCAGGTTGAGCGAACCGGCAGTAGGAAAATCCGGAATCCACCCCTGTAGCATAGGGATTCTGGGAGTTGAAGTCCACAAGTCTTAAAGTTGCCAAGATTAGATGTCCCCGCGTTAAACTCTTTGATCCTGGCAGAAACCAGAGTCCAGGACCTAGATATCCTATTACTCTGGCTCTACTTTGGCAAAAGTTGAACAATGGAAGAGCCGGCAAGCCTCACTGCTGAGATCTTACAAAATTCTTTCCAAATTTCAGTTTCTAAATAGTTGTTTTTTTAAATTAAAAGATGCTTTGAAAGCATTTTTAATGCATCCATTTGTTTTAATTTGGGGAAAAAATTTAATGTGCATATTCAATATATAGTGTATCTTAAATCATATCATCATTTAGCAATTTATATTATGCTGTTAAATTTAATTAAATCTTATTAAATTAATAATAATACCACTGTCCCAAATTTCAACTGCAATGCAGCTGAATTCCATACTATTAATCGAACCAAATTTGTTATCACGGAAGTGCAATATAGAAAGACCCTTGAAGTAGCGTCATGGTGCAATCCTCACAACATATGACTGACTCTTATTAATACTTTATTTATTTGATTTAAAAAAAAAAAATCCTGCCTTTATTACTTTATACATAATTCAAGATGGTAAACATACAAAATACTTCTTCCTATTTTCCCCACACAAACAACCCTGCGAGGTAAGTTGGACAGAGACAAGTGACTGACCCAAGGTCACCCAGCCAGCTTTCACGTCTAAGGCGGGACTAGAACTCATGCAGAATGAATACCTTCAGAGAATTCAGTGCACTTATGACCTTCGTTACCAAAATTGCTGGTCTCTTAAAGTTAATCTGAATAATATCACATCAGGTCCAAAGTAAGACAGCTTGTCAAACCCTCATCACAGGCAAAAAAGCAAGAACTGCACAAGTTTCTATAGGGAAGGGGTCTCTGAACTTGTGGACTTCAACTCCCAGAATTCTCCAGCTGGCACGCAATCATTTATTTCTTAGTTGATTGGGATGGAATAGACTTTAAATGTGTGAATCTCTTTTTCACTGAACATTGTGCATCCTGGACTACAAACTCCTGCCTTATGTCTTGGTTGTTTACATCCAACGTATGTAATTCTCTCATATCATGTCTCTGCTTCCTTTTAAGCAAACCTTTGAGCTTCAGGCTAGCTTTACTGGGGAAATTCCATGCAGAACAGGCTCAGATGTTTTGGATTATTTTCCCATCATCCCCAGGGCTTTTTTAAGGTCAGCAATTTGACTTCTATCTAGTTCATTTGCATTTTTTCCTCCAGCAACTTTGACACTTTTTTTTTTTTCCATCAGGAAATGAAGGCAGCTTGTATATTTTTGAACTGAAGTACCTTTGAGGCAGGTTTTGGAACAATGGGATTAATTAAATATAAAGATTCCCACTAACTTTGGATTTAGCTTCCCTGGAACTGTTGTTAAAAATACCATTAAAAAATCGTTATTTTTATGCAATCCTGATTGATGATCTATTAACCTACTAGCTTATCTTTTTCATTTTGACTTGCCCAGCTGCCTTTCAAATGACCGTGATCAAGTTTGAGTAGACGGTCGTATTTCCCTAAGAAATTCTGTTGGAAAGGCAAGCAGATGGTAACTTGCTTCCATTATACATGGAGGCATCTGTCCATGTTGGCCCATTCAAGGGAAGAGGATATGGCCTATTATATACCAAATATTTATGGGGAAGAGTGGATGAAGATTGTAGGGGCCCAGATTCACCAATGGGGGCAGAGTATGTAAAGTCATGGCTTGCACATTCCCTGTGATCAAGATTTTTTAGGGAGGAGTGTGAGTTTTAAGGAGAGGGTAGCAGGTGACTGGAGCAGGGTCAAGCCTATTTAGTATTTGGATGTAGTGAAACAGTTGAAGTTGGGTGGGGGGGAACATACCTGGAATGGCAAATGGAATTGTTGCTATATTACGTATTATTTCAAACCCCAATTCCTGAGTAGATAAGAGGTGAGGAAGCTGAGCAGCAGGAAGTGGAATTTGTGGGACCCACATGCTCCAACATTGCTTCTCACAACCAGACTGGTCCTTCCCCTCAGCTGTTCTGGGAGGGGGCAATTGTGCCTTGCACTTAGTCCCTAGCACTTGGACTGGCATCGCCGGGTGCCATTGGTAAGGTTAATGCCCCTGCTCTAAGGGTGCTGCCTGCCAGGAACCCTCAAAGGCTAAATGAAGAGGCAGGGAGCCTTGCTCTGAGCCAGTTTTTGCTTGTTGGTGTAAGAGAAGAGACTGAGCTGGAAGGTGGAGTTAAACATGTCATCAGTTTAGAGTCCTTGTGTTGCCATAAGAGACCCAAGCACAGCTCCCCCTGAATTCAGTGGATCCTTATCTAGCATCAATTTAGTTTTGACCATTAGTTGATTAGATTCTTATATTAGAGGTTACAATAATAAATGCTTCTGTGCTTTGAACTCAACGAATGCTCGTGGTTATTTTTGCCTGACAATTGGCCATGAAATACACCCTTTGTGGTCCTCTGTTTAATAGCAATAGCAGTTAGACTTATATACCGCTTCATAGTGCTTTACAGCCCTCTCTAAGCGGTTTACAGAGTTAGCATATTGCCCCCAACAATCTGGGTCCTCATTTTACCCACCTCAGAAGGATGGAAGGCTGAGTCAACCTTGAAAATTAAAAAATTAAAAAAATTGAACTGATTTTGCTGAAGTGGCTGGGTAACATTCTTGAGTGTTACCATGAAAATGTGGTGGGCATGCCGATAAGTCATCAGATATTGGGCTTGATGGTAAATGTATTGCTTAAAAAAAATTTAAAGCTATTTTAGACTTCATTATTTTTCTGAGTTTTCTGAGTCTAGAACACGGGTGTCAAACTCACGGCGTCACATTGCCATCACGTGATGTATCGTGATGTTTTTTCCCCTTTGCGGAGCTGGGGTGGGCGTGGCCTGTGAATGACGCATCCAGCCCGCAGGCCGCCAGTTTGACACCCCTGTTCTAGAAAGACCACAGAAGCAACCACATGGAGAGATTTTCTCCAGGAGTCGGTTGCCTGCCTTGCCTTAAAAGGACTAAATAATCTGTGATGTGAAAAATGTAAAGATGTTCCAGAATTCAAAGGGAAGAAGATGGTAAAACTAAGTCTCCTAGGGCTTTTGGTGCCCACTAGATGTGGGACTGGTTTAATGCTATCTTCCTTCTTTTTTCTGTCCCTCTGTTGCTGCCATCTCATAGGACAGAGAGAAACAGGAACAAGAAATAAATAAGAAAGAAGGCCAGAAGGCCAGAAATGTTACTTGCATTTAGTTGGGTCAAATGCCTAACCTTGCAAAGGCAGAAATTTATTCTTGTTTGATGACATTTTCAGAGGCTATCCTTGTTGTCAGAATACAGCCTTGATACTCTTCACATTCACTTCCCACTTCTGAAACAACTCAGCAGAGCTTCCTGACTAACTCTGATATCTTATTTTAAAGCCATTTCTCTTCTGTGAAATTGAGTTGTAGCCTCACCTTTAGCCAAGACAATTTTATCTGTCTTAGCATTCTGCCATAAATGTGTGGCTCTTGCGTTACAAACCATGAATGCTTTCTAGGATTTCTCTCATTTATTCTTTTGAGGAGCTTGTAAAAATGAATGTGGGCTTTGAAAAATATACAGAATACAGAATAACAGAGTTGGCAGCTTGGAGTCTTCTAGTCCAACCCCTGCAGAAGCCTATAACATCTCAGACAAATAGTTGTCCCATCTCTTCTTAAAAACCTGCAATGATGGAGAATCCACAACTTCTGAAGGCAAGCTATTCCACTGATTAATTGTTCTCACTTTCTGGAAATTTATCCTTATTTCTAGGTTGGATCTCCTTGATTAGTTTCTATCCATTTCTTCTTGTCCTCCAGGTGCTTTGAAGAATAGGATGACCCCTCTTATCTGTGGCAGTCCCTTAGATACTGCAACACCTCTATCATGTCACCCATAGTCCTTCTCTTCATTAGACTAGACATTAATATACATATAGATTTCTTAGTTAGCAAATAAACATACAAATGACACCACACTGTCAAGACAATCCTTCCAGGGAAGCCAACACCTGCTGAAAGTTTTTAAGTTCTTTGTGAATATAGATGCTTTTTTATTGATTGTGATAGTCATATGCTACTTTTTTATTTAGAAAGGATAGGCCATGTGGCTTCCAATTACCTGCCTCAGACACAAAAGTAAAATTAGGAAATACAACTAAAGAATAGATTGCTTAGAGCACTCTTCCTACTCCCTTTCAAGGAATTTTGTTCAGAGTTGTCCAAAATGTACCGACAGACAAAAGTGATAAATTTAAAAACGGAGAAAAAAGTAAAACAGCTGGAATAAGAATTTTGGAAGAAGTTTTAAAAACAGGTAATCCTCATATAGCAACCACAAGTGGGACTGGTCATTAAGTGAAGCAGTTGCTAAGTGAAACTGTGATGGTGCTTATAACCTTACTCCAGTTTTCCTTTGCCTTACAGACCTGCAAAGGTTGTAAATTCAAGGACTGGTTGCAAAGTTACTTATTTATCATTGTTGTAACTCCGAATAGACGTTAAGCAGGGCCTACATGCACTTATTCAGTAGGTTATGTAGCAACCTGGTATAACTAATCATTAGTTTCTTGAAGATATATGCAGTCTTTCAGCTTCTGCATTTATCAATATAATTTAAAGTTCCATTCTTACATATCATTTATAATGGGTGCAGGTTTGCTCTTTGAATTTTAATTTTCTATGTATTTTATGTGCGTGTGTGTGCATTGGGTTTTTTTTCTTCCTTTTTACATACGATTTATAGAAATATTTGCCATTTTAATATTTATAATGTAGTAATAATATTTTAAATTATAGATGTAAATTGTAGATGTAAAAGTAAGAATGTATCTTACTTTTCACAATAGCAACAGGCACTAGGTTTTCTGAAGATGAATATGAGGTTTTGTTTTCCATGCCAGTTAACTAAATGTAGACACTGAAAAAGAACACTTGCACACATTTAAAATTACTTCATCATAACACGCTTCTGTTATTAAACACACACTCAATTCAATTGATTTGTGATTATATCAAACCATATAATGATTGTTTCATTTTATAATGGTTCCTCATAAGTTTCCAGCAGAGCTTTCCATTGAGGGGAGAGTTTAAAAAATCAAATTGGGGTTCATGGTTACCGGTTCAAAACTGCAACTTTTTTTACATGTTTTTAGGTATTTCATTCTTGGCCTTTTTGACTTCCTGGATATCCCTAGTTTTTAACACAGTGGATCAAAATACAGAAAATGCATAATGACGTGTGTGTGTGTGTGTGTGTGTGTGTGTGTGTGTGTGTGTGTGTGTGTGTGTAGATAGATAGATAGATAGATAGATAGATAGATAGATAGATAGATAGATAGATAGATAGATAGATAATAGATAGATAGATAGATAGATAGATAGATAGATAGATAGATAGATAGATAGATAGATAGATAGATAGATAGATAGATAGATAGATATATTTAATATTCTCATTCTACTAAGATGTCAATAGGTGGAGCAGTTGACAATATTTTGTATTCCATTCATGTTAAGAATAGACATTTTAAAAGAATCGTCTGTTGAATATGAATATAATACACATGCTTTTTTTTCTTTTCCTTTTTTAAAAATTTCTTTTCTAGAAGAGCATTTGCTTGGCAAGTTTGCAAGTCATCCATAGTTATTTGCCTAAGATGGGTGGCTAGATAAATTTCCTAAATAAATAAAATACAAAGAGGGCGCCTATATGTCAAAATGAATTGGAATATTGGTTTACTTCTCTGACTCTGGAAGAATGGGAAGCTGTATTTTAAATCGGTTTCAATGCTAAATAATAGCAAGGCCTATGCGATTTAGGTTCCCTTTCATTATTTATCTCCAAATTCTTCAGTCAAACACAATGGTGTTCTCAAGTGGAAATGCCAAATGTGAATAAATGGAAAGTAGAAGAGCAACTCCTTATTAAAGATGGGGAATATATCTCTGAATGAAAAAAAGTGGGACATTTATGGTGGTCCATGCTAATCTGGGAAAGTCAGTGGGCATCCGCGGTAGTAGTGGGAAATGACACATGCAACATGATGCCATAATTCAGATGGCACATGTCACATACTTCCCTCTGATATCAGCACGGACAGCTCCTTAGCATCTCAAAAAAGGAGGGAAGGGGATAGATAGATTCTTTCCCAGGGGTGGGTTCTAGATCCTTTTGCTGCTGGTTTGCTCAGGGTCACACCGTCCACACGCGCAGCAATCAAAAAATAGCTTCTGTGCATGCGCAGAAGCAAAAATTCGCTTCTGCGCATGCGCAGAAACTAAATCCAAGATGGTGGCACCCACGGAGACACCAAAAGAACCGGTTCCGTGATGTTTACTAATGCCAGTTTACTAATGGTTCTAAAGAACCGGTTAGAACCGGTAGGAACCCACCTCTGCTCTTTCCTCAAGGAACTGGCAAGTAAGATTCATGAGACTAAGAAAAAAAAATTGGGAAACATTTTATCTAAGTATTTTTGACTGTCAGAAATATGCATGATCAGATCCACATTTTTCAATATTCCTCTATTCACCTCGCAGTATTCTGTGTTATAGGTAGTCCTTGATTTACCTTGTTTAACGACCGTTCGAAGTTACAATGATATTGAAAAAGGGAACTTCTGTCTGGTTTTCACTCTTAGGACCGTTGCAGCATTCCCACAGTCACATTTGGGTTTTTAGCAGTTGCATTGTCCCAGGATCATGTGATCACCATTTATAACCTTCCCAGCTGGCTTCCAATAAGGAAATCAATGCGGGGAAGCCAGATTCACATAACAACTACAGTAATTCGCTTAACAATTGTAGTAAAAAAAAAAGTCATAAAATGGAGCACAACTCACTTAATAACTGCTTTGCTTAGCAATGAAAATTTTGGGCTCAATTGTGGTCATAAGTCAAGGACTACCTGCATTCTGCACAACAGTACATTGTTTGCTTGCTCAGTGAATGCTGAGCACCAATCCAGAAGTCCTCTCTGAGTTTTATTTTATTTATTTTATTTATTTTATTTATTTGTTTGTCAAACATGTACAAGATAGCAGGTATAGGTATAAACATAAACATAATCAAAGTGAATACAGATAGATGAGGACAATAGGACAGTAGGACAGGGACGGT
>QLTV01002925.1:1691674-1703186 GCA_003457575.1 Thermophis baileyi | reverse complement strand
CTTCCTCCCTCCCTCCCCCCCTCTCTCTTGTATTAAGCTGGAGTGAGGTGTTTTTTAGCTCACCTTTTTCCTTTCTGGTTCTGGAGAATCAACCTCGTCTAGCTCAATTTGATCGGTCACATATTGTGCCTGCCTTGTAGTAGTAATTCAAACATGGCCACAAATAATTGAATGTGAGATGAAAAGACCTTCTGGTGTGAAATGAAACTAGTTTCCTTCCTGGAGCCCAGTAATGAATTCAAGGGTTAGTTCAAGGTTTTGAAAAGAAATGTAAAATCCTGGGATTCTGATCTGAATCCAGTAGTTTGGCAATTTGGAGCAAATCTATTGAATCCACCACACACTCTCAAACCGGCACTGAAATATATAGTGTGGCACATCCAGTGAAGAAAAAAAGGGGAAGGGAGTTGGGCGGCATATAAATTTTATAAAATAAATAAATAAATAAATAAATATTGGTGAGAACAGAATCGCCCCCCCCAATCTTTGATCTACCAATGACATTCAATGTTCCCTCTAAGCTGGGACACGTGACAGAGAATCTGGGACACGTGACAGAGAATCGCCGCGTGGCAGTTTTCAACTGCCACGCAGCGATTTTCAATATCAGAGGGAACATTGCTGCGCGGCCACGCACCTGACAGGAAATCGCAGCGCAGCAGTTTCCAATGTCAGAGGGAACATTGATGACATTACAGTTGTGCTAGAAGTTTGCTTTAGTGATGGAATGACTAAGGCTATACAGGTATTCTTCAATTTATGGCCACAATTGAGCACAACATTTCTGTTGCTACACAAGACAGTTGTTAAGTGAACTTTGGCCCATTTTATGACCTTTCTCGCCATGGTTGCTAAGTGAATCACTGCAGTTGTTAAATTAGTAGCACAGTTGTATAGTGAATTTGACTTCTCCATTAACTTTGCTTGTCAGAAGGTCGAAAAAGGTGATCACGTGACCCTGAAACCGGGACACTGCAACTGGCATAAATATATGCCGGTTGCCAAGTCTTCAAATTATGATCATGTGACCATGGGGATGCTGCAATGGTGTGAGAAACATTCATAAGTCATTTTTTTCCATGCCACTGTAACTATGAATGGTCACTAAACGAATGGTTGTAAGTAGAGGGTTAGCTCTAATATTTTTAACAACAGCAGCTTAGTAAAGGGCTTAACATTTTAAACAAACTTTTTACACTGCTGTGGTCACTACTTTTTTTTTTTAACTTCAAGTACAGACGATACTTTTCTTTAGAAAAACTGTGCTGGTTTTTCAGACTGGTTTAGTTTGTTTCAGCTTTCAGAGTTTTCGGCTTTGCATTGATTACCTTTCAATGTCTGTGGCTACTTTTATCAATCCTGGCATTCTTGAAGCTTTTTATAAACTTTCCTCTCAATGCAATTATGGAATATTCATAAAACATTTAAAACAGCAACTCTGCCAGGAGACTCGTATGACTAATTTAAATGGCAGTTTGCCATGAAGTTCACAGATGCCTTGTTGTGACTCCTTGCTGAAGAAAAGTCTTAATTGTATTACAGTATTGTAGCACAGAAAGGTCAGAGGAGGGACATTTTCAATATTTCAAATAAAATTGGTTTTCAAATATGATTTAAGCTGGAGATGCTCTGGGTAACCATGTGAACCATAGTTACCTTACAAAAATATGAAAGGACTCATTTATTAGTTTGCTTCCTTCTTCAATCTTTTCTCTAAGAGCCCATTACAGAGAAATCTACATTTTATAATCAAAATAGAAGTCCTTTTGTGAATTAAAGTTACCCTTGTACACGCTCAGTAAATTGTATGTTTTTTATGCAGTTTGAAACCACTTTACAATAGCATTCCTCTAAATTAAAGGCAGAGCGATACCATTTAAGATCTCCCCAGAATGATGCTGTGATTAGAGAAGCTTTGCATACTATCTCCTTGGTCTCTGAATCAGGGGTGGTATTCGCTTACCTTCCCTACCGGTTCGCAAATGTGAGCGTGTGCGCATGCGCACAGCCTAAAATACGTGGATAAATGCAATGTGCTTACATCCGGGCGGGTGGGTGGAGCCACCAGCAGTCAGCGCTACCGGTTCGCCTAATCCGGATAGAAACGGCTGAATATCACCACTGCTCTGAATGCCTTCTATGACACTACTTAAAGCTAAAAGGGTATTCTGCAGTATGTTCCTTTTTTCTTTTTAATAAAATTGGATTCTCACACTGTCTGTGTGATTATGATATCTCTCGAAGGAGAAAGGGTTGATTTTTTTTTGTCACCACCCCAAAACTCCGTGCAAGTTGGTGCTTCAGTTGGTGCTTTTAATTTTGACATTTTTTTCTTCTTCTTTTATTTGCCAGTAAGGAGACCCAATTTGATCTGGAGATTAAAATGATGGATTAGGAGCAGGGAAAATTCTGCTTTAGGCATAAAAGCCATGGATAACCATACCAGGGGTGGGTTCTAACTTACCTCGCTGCCGGTTCACTTCCTTCCGTGCCGCGTGAAGTGCACGCGCGCATGTGCAGTGCAAAAAAATCAAAAAAATCCCCCCCCCAAAAAAGCCAAAAACAAGATGGCGATGCATGCGTAGTGCCAGAAACTCGGCTTCTGTGCATGCGCAGAAGAAAAAAAAAACCAGAAAAAATTCCAAATAAAAATTCCCCCCCAAAAAATTAAAATAAAAATTCAAAAAAGATGGCGGCGCCCACGGACCGGCACCGACCGAACTGGATCGGTGACATCATCGTGATGTCACCAGCGGGTTGCTACTAGTTCAGGTGAACCGGTCCGAACTGGGAGGAACCCACCTCTGAACCATACGCTAGTCACTTAAGAAGGTGTCAAAGAACTACCACTTCCAAAAATGAGGCCTAAAAATTGCATGGACTTGTCTGGTAGTCACCAGGAATCAAGACTGAGTTGAAACAAAACACAAAAAGGATTATGAAGTGATAACTACCAAGCCACTGCATCAAAATGGGTGGTCGAGTTAGAAGTATAACTCCTCGGACAAGAGATTTGAGACTTCTTTTCTCCTTCGGTTCAGCCTTGTTGCTGCATTAACCATTGATCCTTGTTATGTTCAAATTCAGAGAACCCTGGGTTGATCAATATCAATCTCTAGGATTATATACCTTGATCCTAAGTATTATTTATTAATTATTATTTATTAAATTTGTATGCCGCCCAACTCCCAAAGGACTCTCAAGTAGATCTCCCTCCTGTAATTATAACAGACCACAGTTCCCCAATCCAAATAAAATGTGGCTCTGTTGATAAGATTCAAATGAGTAAGAAATCAGGGAGAAGACAAAGCACTGTCTTACAGAAAGAAACTCAGGCAGAGGTTATCTTAGGAAAAGATGTAGCTGCTTTAAATAGCAAAAGACAAAGTTAAACATTCTCGTGCACATTATCTTTTCCAAATTATTTCTAAGGTGTTGCCAGCCATAATTCATGAAGTTTTCCTTTTAAAAGGAATCCCGGTGCTTCTTGCATTGTTGCAACCACGAAGTCTTGCACGTTCCTGGAAAAGCATGTGATTTATTTCTTTGAGAAGTAGCATCTGTGTTTACCCCAACCATGTTTCTAAAACACAGCAGATTTTCAAAACTTATTTGCCAGTAAATGATTGCTTTTCAGTTCAATTTATTTGCCTGAAAACAATAGATTACAGCAAACCTATCCCCCCTCCCCCCCCAAAAAAAAATTAAGCAAAAATGATATGACGTACATGCATAGCAAATTAAGCCATTTCAAATGTTACACTTGCAGGCCAAAGCCGAGACGGAATCACTAAAAGTATACATACTGCATATTATTTTTCATCACCCTGAACTTTAAGTGATCCACGGGGCGAGGAAGGGGGTTGAGGAGCTGCCTGCATACTTTTAAGACTGTGGAATGTATGTTTGAAAGTTATTGTGTGAACTATGGAAGATCAAGGAAAGCCTGTCTCATATGCACTGCAGTGGTTTCGAGTAGTCCTTGACTTACCACCACAATTGAGTCCCAAATTTGTTAAGCTAAGGAAGTGTTGCCCCATTTTATGACCCTTTTTGCCACGGTTGTTAAGTGAATCACTGCGGTTGTTAAGTTAGTAACGTGGCTATAAAGTGAATCTCGTTTCCCCATTGACTTTGCTCGTCAGAAAGTCTCAAACGGTAAATCGCCTGATTCCGGAACACTGCAACCGTCATAAATATGAGGCAGTTGCTAAGCATCCAAACGTGACCATGGAGATGCTGCAATGGTCGTAAGCGTGAAACCGGTCATAAGTCAGGTTTTTTCAGTGCCGTTGTAACTTTGAACAGTCACTAAACTAATGGTTGTAAGTTGAGGACTACCTGTACGTTCTAGCTACCCTGTGGGAGGGATACTCAATAAGTAGAATCAGCTAAATCAGGGGTGTCAAACTTGCGGTGTCACGTTGTCGTCACATGACGTATTGTGACTTCCCCCCCTTTGCTAAACCAGGGGTGGGCGTGGCCAGCACGTAACACATCCGGCCCATGGGCCACGAGTTTGACACCCCTGAGCTAAATTATTACATCGCATTTCATTTCCCCAAATTTGGGATTTTCAAGAGTTTTGCTTAGTGAAACCAAGGAACATATGTTTTCCCAAAAGCACCTTTCACATGAAGCCATAATGAGACAGACTCTGCAAAACCCAATTATGAAAATACCTCAAATAATCATCCTCACAAGGAAATTTAAATTAATTTGCTCTTTGTGCTTCACTTACCAAAAAAGAAACCCAAGAAGAAAAAGCAGTTCTTGTATCAAAGATGTCCTCAAGCTTCCAGAGAAAAATATAATTCATTTTGAGTATTTTGATCAAATACAAATTACATGACATAAAAGTGCTGTGCAGATAATAATTCCAAAGGGACAGAGAACAAAGTCTTTGTGCTTTTTAATATATAAGAAATAATGTGTGCGTTTGGATTGGATACATTCATGTATTTTTTCTAAATAAAAAATAGGCAGGCTATTGCTATTCATACGGGCTTAAATTTTTATTACAAGCTAAGCTCAATTAGATTTAAATGAGCCCATGCACTTCTTTTTAATGTCAAAACTAGAGTTCACTCCTATTTCTTCCTATTTATTTTTTTAATATTAATTCCCTAATTTAGAAGAAGCATTTATTTTCATTTTGGTTAAATAATTTGGAATCATTGACTTGGTGATCCCCTCGAGCACGGGTGTCAAACTCGTGGCGTCACATTGCCGTCACATGATGTATCGCAACCTTTTTTCCCTTCATGGAGCTGGGGTGGGCGTGGTCTGTGCATGATGCATCCGGTCCGTCGGCTGCCAGTTTGACACCCTTGCGAGTTTAATAGTAGATTTGAATCTACTTTCTTCCAGGCCCTGTCTGATATACTGAGCTTTGAATACTTGTTCTTACAGCCATATATGTCAAGTCAATTGGATTAGTATGTAAAGGATATCTTAATCTATATTTACTGCGTGCTAAGAAAGCACTGATCACTGGTACCTACCAAAATCAATACTAATAAATAGTACAACTTACAAATTGACTGAATTTTGTTTTGAAACAGCTGGTTAAAAAATAGCATGCACTATCTATTTTATAAGTATTGCTTTACTACTGTGCTTATAGCTAAATTGGAAACATCATCTGCCATAGGAACAAAATACTAGACATTTATTTTAAAAGCAGGGTCACTATTCTCAGCTAATTCAATAAATTGATTTTTCTGGGTCTGTAGGAACTCACTATGAGGGTCTACATTTTAATTCCATGTCTTATTTATCTGCCTGGTTATGCCTTGCTGTGCAGTGGATAATGTGAAATTTGATCTGTTCTTTGCCACCTTTACCAGAAATCATTAGCTGTTAGCACGGGCAGAAAAGCATAGCATGATAGCATAGCATTCCTAAAATTAGCATGCTAATAGCTAATGATTTCTGGTAAGGCTGGCAAAGAACAGATCAAATTTCACATTATCCTCTGTAAAGGTAGGAATACGGAATACGGAAGAGAAGGAAGGGCTAAATCTCACCGCTAGATCCAGAGCTCTCACAATAGGTTTCTTGTGAGACCAGCTCCACTTTCTACAAAATGGGAGCACGATAGAAACTTTTTAAACGATAGTGTCTCATGACATCTAGGTCAGCAGTCCCAAACTTTTCTGGCTTTGTGGACCAGCAGTGGTGGTGGCAGCAGTGGGGGAGGCGGGAAAGGCGATGGTTCCACGCAAGCGGCAGGTGAGCGCACATGCACCGCTCACACAAATGGAGTCTCACGCGCACCTGCTCTCACCCGCCACTTGCACAGCCCGGTTTCAAACGGGCCATGACCCCATTCTAACCACTGCGCCACCGCTAGTTCTATAACTAGCTTATCTGCTTTACTAGATCATGGTACCCTGATAATTAATATAAACTGATCTAGGATCAGATTATCCAAATATACGGTCTTTACCAATATCTCCACTGAATAGCTTTGGTGTGTTCATAAAATTTTTGGAAGCACTTTATCCTTATAAATGGGTTGCCATCATTCTAGGCAACTGAATACGTATCTCAACAAATAACTTCTTAATACTTTTCAAAGATAGCTTCTTAATATTTTTCACAGGTATTTTGAAAAATAAAAAATAGGTTGAAATCTTCCACTTAAGAAGGCAATAATTTGAAGGGGAAAAAAAGAATAGTTATTAATACAAAGGCAATGCAATAATCTAATTCTCATTTGTTGCAGTGGTCATAGGTCAGGACTAAAACAGTTCAGGAGAGTGATTCGTTTATGAGGAATGTATGCAAATAATTGGCAAAAATTCCTTTTTTTTTTTGTAAGTAGATACATCAGTGGTTATCAGCTAAATCATTGGCATATAAAGTGGTTACAGAGTTGGCTAATACAATAAGTCTTTTGTTATGAATTTCTCATTCAATCAGATACAGTTTTTCCATTTCCTTTTATGTATTCAGAGATTGAGTATGATGTATATGGGTCCGTAGAAACTCTACAATTTCCTTGTGGGCAGATTTCAAAGCCAGGGACAAAGCAGAATTGCCAGCCTACATGATGAAGAACAAAAAAAAAAAAAAAAGGAGATTATTATGCCAGCTCTCCTAAACTCTTTACTTTTCCCAGATATCAGACATACCCATATTTAAAGCTGCATATTTATGATGTGAACCATGTGTATAAAGAATAGCATCCTTGTTTCTACTATATATTAGGAAGTCCATTAGTACGTCTATGTGAGAACAGTCACCTACCTATCAACTATCTGTGGAGTCTTTGATGTTCTCTGTGCTTGGTTATTTTCCTGCAGACATTTCATTACCAAATTAGATAACCTCATCAGTGCTCATTACCTAGTTTGATGATGAAATGTCTGCTAGAAAGCAATCAAGCTCAGAGATCATAAGGACCCCACAATGCAATTCTGATACAAGTATTCTCTTCTATTGGTATCATTTCTTTCTCTCTCTCGCATCATCCTCTTTATCTGCTCTGGATCTTTGGTAGCAGGTATAAATTTACACTTTAAATGAGGCATCTGAAGTACAGGTAGTCTTCAACTTATGATTACAATTGAGCCCAAAATTGATGTTGCTAAGTGAGAAATTTTGCCCTGTTTTACGACTTTTCTTACCACATTTGTTAAGTCAATCACTGCAGTTACTAAATTAGTAACACGGTTGCTAAGTGAATCTGGCTTTCCCATTGACTTTGCTTGTTGCAGGGCTGTCAAACTCCCGGCCCGCAGGCCAGTTGCGTCACGTACTGGACACGCCTATGCCCAGTTTAGCGAAGAGGGGAAAAATCCCGATACGTCACGTGACGATGCCGTGACGATGTGAGTTTGACACCCCTGGCTTGTTGGAAAGTCACAAAAGGTAATCACATGACCCTAGGACACTGCAACTGTTATAAATATGAACCAGTTGTCAAGCACCTGAATGGAAATCACATGGCCATAGGGATGCTGCAATGGTCATAATTGTGAAAAACGTTCATAAGTCACTTTTTTCAGTGCCGTTGTAATTTCAAACAATTATTAAATTAACTGTTGTAAGTCAAGGACTACCTGTACACATATTCATTCACAGAGTGGGAGCCCACCATTGGCTAAGTAAACCAATTTTTTACTCTGAATAAAACAAAATTCTTTAACATAATGCTTGAGAACATGGAAACCAGTATGGTCCAATAATAAAATGTTAGATGAATCCTTTGATTTCTTTTGATTTTACAGAACCATATCTCTCTTTACAAAATCAGTCCTCTGCTCCAGGGGTGGGTTCTAACTTACCTCGCTGCCAGTTCGCTTCTTCACGTGCTGCGTGGGCGCACACACCTTGCGTGCTGCGTGGGCGCGCTGTGCATGCACACGCATGCGCAGTGCTAAAAACCAAGCTTCTGCACATGCGCAGAAGCAAAAAACAAGATGGCGGCGCCATAGGCGGCACCGAGAGAGCCGGTTCGGGGGCGGGGCCAGCCGGCCATCGCTGCCAGTTCAGCGAGCGGGGGAAAATTCCCACTACCAGTTCTATAGAGCCGGTCTAAACCGGCAGGAACCCACCTCTGCTCTGCTCGTAGAGTGGACCACTAATTAATGGAACAGCTCCTTTATCTCAATAGCACTGACTGGCTGTAGAATAAACATGAGCTATTTGTGAAGAAGGATACTGATGGTTTCCAGCTGCCTCGGTACTTATGAAATTACAGGCACATTATAAATCATGGCCCTGCCTTAGACCTAGTTTGCATACTGTGCTTCCAAACCAGGCCCTTTCGCAATGAGTCCAAACTTGATAAGACTCATCTGTACCTAATTATAGCCTTTTCTTCAGCTTCCATCAGGAAAGTAAACAAAGGTTTTTCCAATGTAAATCAAACTATGAACAAAAGATAAGCTGGGGTGTATTTAGTCTAGTTGAGTTATTTTCCTGAATAGAAATTGGTCTCACATCCAGAAAACTGAGGATCACTTTTATGGAGGTTATATAATAAGTTCTGATTCATACATTTTAAAGAATCTAGAGTGACATTCCATCAATAGCTAGGTAAACCAATTTTTTACTGCGAGTAAAACAAAGAGTTACTCAACATAACATATGAGAACTTGGAAGCCAGCATGGTCCAATAGTAAAATGTTAGATAAATCTTTTGATTTATTTCTGTTTAATTATATGAATAATTATTCCTTATTATTTTTCATATTTGAAAATATCATATTCATATTTTTCTTTGCTGAGTTCTATATGCATCTTTTATTTTAGGTCCACTGAACTGGACCTTTACCAACCTCCTATTAACTAATTTAAATAGGTCGGTAAATCTTAAATAATAACGGATATATTGTCAGTGCAAAGGTTCTTAAATTTGGTTCAAACTGCAGGGGAAATGAACGAGGGTATTATTTTGCTCTGCAAGTAAGCAACCACCCATGAAGAATTTTAGTTTGCAATCTGTACTTTCAAACAAAGCACATATCCACATACTCAATCTTGTTATATCATGAATTTTTAATCTACAGATACTATAAAAATTGTTTTCCAGCAAGCTTGTTTTACTCCATCATGCTGCCATTACACCATGTGATTTAAATTACTGGTGCACATATAATTATGGTATTTATGGGTATTATATCTACACAAACTCATGCCAATCTGTGACTGAGTACAATTACTTGTAAGAACTATACCCCTTAATGCAATTTTGTGTTGCATGTACTCCCTTTTAAAGGATCTAACAGTCAAATGAAGAGCAGATTTATCTGAACAACACAGATTTCTATAAGAATGTCTGCATGCTAAAGAAAAAAAATCATATTAGTGGTTTTCAAACTCTTAAATTGAAACTTGCTGGGGTTAATATTTGGCAAGCTTATTTTTCAATATGGCTCAAACTTCAGGATCGTTTTTATTTCTTTTTAGTTTTATAACTGACACAAAAAGAAACAAGCAAAAAGTTTTTTAAAAGCACATGGTATAATATTGTGAAAATATAGCATGTCTGTTCTCTGTAAAAAAAAAATTGCAAATATTAACTGATTGTCAATAATGCCATGTTTGGAACGCTTGTTAAAACTAGGATAATCTTAAATCAAAAAGACCTCCATACCAAATCTTTTAAAATAACCACATTTTTTATTAAATCAAAAGCATTAAATATTTTTTGCCTGCCTAACAGATTTCATCTAATTGGGCACCAATTCAAATAGATGTCATTATGAAAACAGCCCTAGTCCAAATAATTTTGTAAGTAAGAACTCATAGGAGCAGAGGTGGGTTCCTGCCGGTTCGGACCGGTTCTTTAGAACCGGTAGCGGGAATTTCCCCCTACTCGCCAAACCAGCAGCGATGGCCGGCTGGACATCTCTCGGCGACGCCATAGGCGGCACCATCTTGTTTTTCGCTTCTGCGCATGTGCAGAAGCTGGATTTTCAGCACTGCGCATGCACGCGCGCCCACGCAGCGTGGGAGGAAGCGAACCAGCAGTGAGGTAAGTTAGAACCCACCCCTGCATAGGAGCACATAGCCCAAAATATGTGGGAAACATCTATTTTTTCTCACCTTGTCCACTAATGTAGGATCACAGCCTGAATAAGATAAAAGAAGTTTCACCATCTCCAAATTACCATGTTGAGAAGCCACCATTAATGGTGATAGGCCATCCTCATCCTGAAGATTTATATCGGCATTGCATGACAACAATGCTTTCACCATATCTTCTCTGTCATGGCTCACTCCCAAAATTAAGGCAGTCTGTCCACCCTAGAAAATACCATTAATGAGGGTTACGCATCATGTATTCAATTTTGCTATACCATACTCATTCACTTATCCTTATTGGTAAAATACCAATCTGCAGGCAGCCCTTCAGAATACATTATATACATTACATTATAACCTTCTCTCCCTTTCTCTCCCTCCATTATTCATCTTACGCTAGGCATCTGATGACCTGTTCCTCTGCATTTTCATTTGGCATTTTTCTTTCCATATCTAGTTTTATTCTTTTTTATAAGACTTTAATCTAAAGTTTGCTTGCATCAGGAAAGTGTGCAATGATTTGGAAATCTGCACGCTGTCTTGCATCTTTTTCATTTGGCATAGATAAATAGACTCGTTTTTTTTCCAATCTCCAAGTTATTCCAGGTTATATTCTCTTCCTCTATACTTGGCATTTGTGCCATTTGTGAATTAAGGGGCCCCATCTCCTACAGTTAGTTAGCATTTCATCTAAACCCTGCACACCCATCGTTCTTATTTACCAACAATTTACTGCCTATCATATGTAACTTTCAACGATTTCAAGTGAAATTGTTCTTGAATAGATTTCCTGTCTATAAATGTATCTATCATTCTACAATCCTGTGTGTAAATTATTTTGGTACAGCTTTTCTGTTTTCCTTCAACCACATTTCTTAGAAGCTTTTTCTGGATTACTTTGCACAAATCCTACTTTGGCAGTAAATGTTCCTGCAATTCCTTTCTTAAAATTCTTCTTTAAAATGTCTTTTCT
>QLTV01002925.1:1680349-1691580 GCA_003457575.1 Thermophis baileyi | reverse complement strand
TTCTTCTTCTTCTTCTTCTTCTTCTTCTTCTTCTTCTTCTTCTTCTTCTTCTTCTTCTTCTTCTTCTTCTTCTTCTTCTTCTTCTTCTTCTTCTTTTTTATCTTGTTATTGTTAACATTCTTGATTTAGATTTCTTTTTGGGTCTTTTCTTACTTGATGCTGAAAGTTTATGTTCAATTATCATATATTCTTCTTACCGCAGAAAATGATTCATTCTCCATTTTTTTCCTGAGTGTGATAGCTTGTTATGAAACCACTGGCATCTTTTCTTCTTTGAAATCTTTGTTTGGTTTATTTTTTTCCTATTTCTGTTTTCACAATGCCTACCTCTTCTCATAGTGCCTAGGTTCTCTTTTGCATAACCTATATGTATCCATGGGTCCTTATATTGATCTTATATGTACAATATAGAAAGTATAATATATTATGTAACATATATAATATATATGTTAGATTTATTATATAAATACCAAAATCATATATATACCAAATCAAATCAAATCTTGATGGCATATCTAATCTCTTTAATTTTCAAAGAGATTTCAGACCACAAATATATAGGTATAAACCAGCGGTGGGTTGCTCCCGGTTCGGCCCGGTTCGGTGAACTGGTAGCGACGGGATTTAGAACCCACTACTGGTATAACCTGTATACCTGTATATTTGTAGGCTGTTTCACAATCTGCACTTATAAAAAAACTCTCAGTAGTTTGTACCTCCATCTTCTGGTTTTTTTTTATTATTGTTATGTGGTCAATTTTATTTATGTTGATGTTAATCCATCTGTTAATGTCTAGTACTGGAAGTAGAATATGTGTTTACATGGTTTAAAGCACATATTGAGAAAAAGTATCGCCACAAAAGCTTTCTGCAGCATTATGGCACTTACCCAATGTAAACCTTGATGTAATTCCAAGTTCCTCCACTTCTTAAACTTCTACATTCTAATTACTTATGAGTAACTCTAGAGAAGATGCATTTAGCAAGTTTTACAATTTGGAAAATGGACCAAATCCAATCCAGCTAGGATTACATATTCCTACAATACCTAATTTAGTGCACTTCATTTCTACTTTAACCATCTAAAGCCTTCCTTGATTCCTGAACTTCACATTTTATGTTCCAATTGAAGGAACTCTTTAGTACTAGCCCTTCAGTGATTAGATTCCTTGTGATGAAATTGTCTCCAGATCTACTTATGAAAGTTTAATGCTGTTTTTCATTAACTAGAGAAGGCTCTTCTGACCTGGTGAGTTTCATCATTTAACACCAAAACATTTCTAAATACTGTAACCCTGTTTAGTTCTCTTAGCTACTGTTTTTAAAAAGTGTTTATTCTTGTTTTTTTCTCAGGTTTTATTTTGGAGTTCTTTTTACTAGATTAATATATGCATATCATATAATAATTTAATAAGACATAAATAATGAAACATTATTGGAGAAAATGATCGTATAAAAACAGCCTTTGGAGTTAGCCAAAAGTTCACTATACCTGGCTAGCCCTTATATTGACATTGCCTTCTTGCAAAAGCTTCTTGACTACTTCCATTTCTTCCTCGGTCTCTGCTGATGCTAGTGGAGTGATCATTACTGCTGTATACCCAGCTTTATTTTGATGATCCACATCACAAACACCTGAAAAACAAAACAAAGATTTCGATATCAGTCATTGGAGAAGAAGACTTTCCAAAATTGATTTATTTATAGTTTCAAAATCTAATCCTCCCATACCTAGTTTGCCTGAGGAAATGAGCTACGTCTCCTCAACTGAGCTGCTCTTCCACTGAAAACTCTGTTAGAGAGAGGAAGAGGTTTCACCTCAGTTGAATGGCCACTGTATCTGCAAGAAGCTGCATGATGTTACTGCCAGCAAGGTTTCCACCAACAAGAATCAACAGGACTCAAAAGAAGCAAGAACAGCACAAGTAGAAATAGGAAGTCTACATTCTTCTAAGGAGCTCCCACACATTGTGGGGAAAATGCTTAATTAAATTAGGAGCCAAAGCAACTGGAGATAGATGCAACAAAGTATCTTTCACTACATGCATAACTACAGTGGAACCCCAAAGCTCACAAGGTCAATGGTCACAAGACTTACAAAAACAATGCGTTAAGATGCATGAATATTAGCTATTTAGGATATCTAATAACTATAATATGGGGTGACCTTGCTCTGGGCTGTCCCAGAACCTCTACATTCTGATCTTCTAAGGAGATGTCCTATCACCTTCTAACAAAAACAATGTCCATTATTGTACCCATATATTGATGCCCCTCACACAATAGAAAAGACCAGAACCTATTTTTTTGTTCTCTGTCTCCTTCCCTTCCAGGGTCAACAGGCAGCTTCAGTTCTGCCTAATACACATTTCAGTATCATGTATGTAAGGAGAATAGTCTTTGTCTTCAGCATTTATATCTACATTGACAAAAGCTGATAGATTATGTTCCTCACTTCTATTGCACCGAATGAGAGAGAGAATGACAACCCCTCTCAGTCTTGGCCGGCATTGGCAGCAGGATCTTTAGTTATGCTGAGTTGCATGGCTGTAGTTCTCTCTGACCTTAATTTAGGATGCATTCTTCACCATATTTACTATAAATCTATTTTATCATTACATAAACCAGGAAGATGTACAGATAATTGCACTAACCAATAAAACCCTTTCTGTTGCTTCTGTTTTAGGATAGTTTATTTACAAGTGGGACAATATTCACATGTCTTTTCAGGCCATGGGAAAATCATAATGGGAACTTCTCAAAATTTTGTTGAGGAAACTATAAGAGTTATGTATTCTCTCCCTCCATCAACTTTACTTCTTTGGCTTTATTTAGAATCTACCACCAAACAAAAACAAAAGCATAAAAAGTCATCTTAAATTAATAGCATAATGAAGAATTCCTGATTCATCTAATTTCATCCAAGGAAGGGCAATTCATGTTTACTGGTAGGGATTATTGAACACATTTGTAAAGTATTTTCAGATTGTTTTTGCTGATATCTTATAAGAATATCTTGATATGTTACGGTACCCTTTTGCAAATATAAATGGGCCCCTAAATAATAATGACATTTTTATCTCTGGTCAGCAGAGGTCAGTAGTATGCAAAATTGTCTAGACAATTAATGCCAACTTGAATATCAGCCAAGAAAATGTGCTGAGATAGTAAACAGAATTTAATTTCATTCAAAATATGTTACAACACACTTGGACTCTGGGTGAAAAAAAGTAGGAAGGAATAGGGAAAGTAAAAGTTACCTTACCTATGAGAATATATATTGGATTAGAGCCAGATTTAGTCAAACAGAACCAACCCACCAAAATTATTTAGGACTTAGTTAGACTAGATTTTATCCATCGTGTCTAATTGAATGTATACATTTTCCACATATTTCCTGTACTCCTATCAAATATAGAGTGCCCTAATCATCATCCATGCAATCCATGATCCAACCATCCTTTTTTTTCCTGCTTAAACTTCCAAATAACCATAGTTTTTGGGGTAGAATTCCTCAAAGAAAGAGGCAGAGTAAAAGAGCAAAAGGACATACTATAGTAAAGAAGTAGAAAAAGGTAGTTCAGGAGCAGAATGCGTGCTTTTCTAAGAAATTATCCCAAGCAGCAAAGTTGATAAAAAATATTTGCTTGCTGTCAGTCAGAGAAGGTTGTCAGTCATACAGGTTGTCCTTTGCATCATTACTAGAACTTCAGATCATTCTTCCTTTTTTTCATAAAGACTTGAAACAATTTAGTATTTAAAGTCCGTGTGTAGCTCTGAACATAATTGCCCGAGGGCAATCTCCTGAGAGAACAAAACAGCCTTGTTTGAATCTTCCGGAGTTGTTATGAAGTTTTAGTGCAACAATTGATTTATAGACACTTATGATAATACGCCACTTTTCTAACATTTTATAGATTGGCATGCCAACTCAATAGCAACAAAGCTTCTTTCTTCTCAGTAGAAAATGCATTCCTGTTTATTGGATGAGAATTTCACAAGACTCTTTTCTTATTTGATCTAACGATCACTCCCTTGTATGAAATTATTCTTGCTGAATTATAGATTTCTCTTACAATCTTAAAAAGCTTCCAAGTAACAATTCCTAATTATGAAGTATTAGGTCAACTCTTGACATAGAATATGTACTTTTGTTGTACGCACTCCTATACTCAATGTGCCGAATGCCATGAAATATTTAAAAAGTTTCATTCACCTTTAGCTGCTAACAGATAAATAGTGAATGAGGTTGACGCCTAAAGTATGTAACAACTTTCAACCAAATTAGATTATGAAGGTTCCATTATATGCCCGCTTTGTCAAGTCTACTGAATCTTAGGAATACAACAAGGGGAGACCCACATGATTATTTATTTGTTTTGTTAGGCTGCTCGATTCGCAAAAAAATTCTAGGTATAGCATACTGTAAATCAAGAAAGCCTAAAGTTAAAACCTGAAGTTAAAACCTAAAGCTAAAACCTAAAAAATAATGATAGTTATATGTGTATTAGAAATGTACACACTTGAACAATATTTACATTACATAAGTATATATAGAATTGTAACTCTTAAGTGTTATAACAAAATATTAGACTGTACTTTGGTTTTTTTCTCTTGATTTTTAAAGCACTTTTTATGCATTTTTGGTGAATGTTTGTATTTGCATTATAACTTTCTTTGGATTTTGTTCTTTTTCCTTTTCCTTCTCTATTACTACTAAAGAATTTTTTTTAAAAACCCTAATTTTAAAGACTTAGCACCTAAAGCCTAAGGACAGAATGTGGTAATAAATGAGACCGGAATGAGAGACAACAGAAATCGATAAATAGTCTTTGATTTCTTCCATGTACAGTATACCAGGTAGGAAAACAAACTTACTAAAACATCCACCAAAATGACGATCAAAATATGTGTCACAAAATCATGACGCAATATACAAAGGCCCAACATTGGGAAATAAGTAAAAAAGGCAGGGGAGAGGTTGAGACAACTCACATTTTGACATTTTTCACATTTGGTCATTTTTCATCATTGCAGTTTGTACCAGGCATCTATGACACCAGATCTGGCAATATTAAATGGAATGAAAAAGGCCAATTCAGTGGGACTCAAAGGTGCTTTTTCAAGAGGCAACTGGACTTTCTGGTTTTTCTTTGAAGATGTTTCATTTCTCATCCAAGAAGCTTCTTCAGCTCTGACTGGATGGTGTGGAATGGAAGGATGGACAACCATGACCTGGATGACTGAGAATCTCCATAGACAATTCAGTGGGAATTTTCAAAGCCCAGCCAGTGGAAACAAAGCTTAAATTAAGGATTCTTACCTGTCTCTAAAAGAAGCTTCACAATCCAAAAGTTAGAATGCGAAACACTGTAATGAAGGGCTGTGTTGCCATTTCCATCGGCTAAATTAACAATGACACTCTGTAGGTGGGGATGAACCCCCTCAATCTCCTGGAGGTAAGCTGCAACAATTCCAGGGGAGGACGATTTCCTGCTCGAGATCCGGAACCACTCCTGACAGACAGTGCTCAAAACATGCCTCTAAAAAGATCAGGATCTAAGTTAGGTTAACGGTGTAGGTAAACTATCCAACCATGTTTGTATTTTTTGACTCCCAACCCAAACCACAAGAATCTCACTTTGGCCTCTTGGAAATAAATGGGTTTTCATTTATTAGGGAAAATCTATTGCTTTATTTAAAAGCTATGAATAATATTGTATCTGAAATAACTGGATTACTTGCAACTTTCTACTAGAACATTCCTTTCATTAAATTCTGAGGGGAATATATTCAAGAGTTGTCTCTTCAGCTGTATCATATATCACAGTACATATTTAAGCAACTATTTCTCAATTTCAGATTCATTGATTTTAACTGTATTTATATAACACCCAAGGTCTCTCCAATAGTGAGATGGGAAGCATATAAATTTAATAAATAAATAAATGAACCATGCATGCCTAGCTAATGTATAGAAGGGGGTTCATGCTCTATTGTGGCAATTAAATAATTGGAAGGATTTCTCTTTTTCCCCCCATTTTTTTTCCTGGAAAGTTCTTGACACTCGCTGTTCATTTGACACCCACCTAATTCTTCTAAATGGATAGCGTTACACTCTTTCTGTTGTTTTGTTCTCCAATATAGCCCCTAAGATTATTGGATGAAGAAGAGTAAGAACCCTTAAAGTTCATAATATAATTTTGTTCAGCTACATTGCTTGAATTGATGATTAATTTATGACACCTCTATCTTCAGTATTTTACCTAGCTGGATTTTTTAACTAATTGCTACCAGATAAGTAAACCATAATATTTAAAAGTCAGTGATATTGTGGTTTAGATGCTGGAACAGAAAAAAGGAGACCAGGACTTCTAGTTATCATTTAGACATGAAAGTGAGTTGGATGACTTTAGGCCAATCACTCTCTCTCTCAGCCCACCCTTCCCTTCAGAGCTGTGATTATGGGGAAAATAGGATTATTTAGGTGACTTTGAATTGTACTAAATAAAGGTAGGATATAAAGCTGATTAATAAATAATTTACTTATAATTTAAAAAATTATAATTTAAATTTTATAATTTAAAAATTTATACTGAAATTTGTTGGCCTTACTACACTTCCTTCCTAATGCGGCAGATAACCAGAACATGTTTTCACTATTTCCTAAGACACAGACTTCATGTTACAAAAAATGCTATTTATTTCTGACATGGCTCAATGCATTCAGATTCTAGGCAGGTTTTATGTGTATAGATTAAACATTACAGTTATTACAGTTAATTGCCAATTACTTCTGTTTGCACCTTGATCAGAAGATAGATTTATTCTGCAGACAGAATGTATTATATTTAATTAAACAACAATTGACAAGTGATGCTATTAAGAAACAAACATGGATATTTGACCCAGGATGAATTATTTATAACTTTTGGGATGATTTGGGATAGACAAGATACAATTTGGGATAGATAGTGGTAAACTTTCTACAAATGGATTACAATGACAGTTTGTTAACAGGCATTTATAATGCCTTGGCAAGGCCACACTTGGAATACTGCATCCAGTTTTGGTCGCCACTATGTAAAAAAAGATGTTGAGACTCTAGAAAGAGTGCAGAGAAGAGCAACGAAGATGTTTAGGGTACTGGAGGCTAAAACACACAAAGAAAAGTTGCTGGAATTGTGTATGTCTAGTTTAATGAAAAGAAGGACTAGGGGAGACATGATAGCATAGATTTTAGGGGTTGCCACAAAGAAGAGGGAGTCAAGCAACTCTTCAAAGCACCTGAAGGCAAGACAAGAAGCAATGGATGGAACCTAATCAAGGAGAGAAGCAATCTAGAACTAAGGAGAAATTTCCTGACATTTAGAACAATTAATCAGTGGAACAACTTGCCTCCAGAACTTGTGAATGCTCAACTCTGGAAGTTTTTAAGAAGAGATTGGACAACCATTTGTCTGAAATGGTATTGGTATAGGACCGTGATGGTGAACCTATGGCACGTGTGCCAGAAGTGGCATGCAGAGCCCTCTCTGTGGGCATGTGTGCCGTTGCCAGCTGGCCTTCATGCATGCTGGAGCACCGGAAACCCAAAGACCAGCTGGCCGGTGCGCATGGGCGAGCTGGCCACCTGGTCTTCAGGTTTCCGGCGCTCCGGCGCGCACGAAGACCAGCTGGCTGGCGCGCATGCACATGCCAGAAACCTGAGGACCAGGTGGCCAGCGTACGCATGCACAGCAGCCAGCTGGTCTTCGGGTTTCCAGCGCTCCGGCACACACGTGCGCATGCACATACGCGCACATTCCAGTTTGGGCACTCGGTGCCAAAAAGGTTCGCCATTACTGGTATAGGGTTTCCTGAGCAGTGGGACAGCAGGTTTCCTGAGAAGGGTTTGACTAGAAGACCTCCAAGGTCCCTTCCAACTATGTTATTCTGTTAATCTCAACAGAGTGTTTTTCAACTTTAATTTTGTTTTGTATTACTATTATTGTTCTTCCTGTTAACTACTTTGTCACTAACATAACATATAGAAGACAGATCAACAATTTGCAAATAGATTTAGTAGTATAAAATTTTGGAAGGGCCTGTTCTGCAATGGGTAAGAATTAATGTAATAATATTAATCAGTACTCAACTAGAGGGGATAATATGTGTACAGTATATGTCTTTTTTTTCTTTGATGCACTTTTTAAAAAATGTTTTCATTGTTTTGTGTTTTGTATTTTTTTTCTCTTTTTTGTTCTTTTGGATATTATTTTTTTTGAGTGAGTTTTGAATTTTGTATTTTAACCTTGTCTTGAACAATATATATCAGTTGGCTTAGCCAGAGCTTGTGCTAGCTAAGAATTCTGTGGCATGCAGCTTAACTTTATCTGAAAGATACCAAGCACATACTGTACACATAAGAAATTGTTCTCCAAATGTGGATTTCAGCAACACATTGTCCAATAAAAACAAAAGACATTGATCTCCTTTTTTGAATCCTTGTCTCCAGCAGCCTCACTTTCTTTGTAGCTAAAAAAGGTTAAAGCTATTTCTGTTGGGTGTGGGGTCAACGTGTTCTAATGTGAGATCTGCAATGCATTGTCTTTTTTTTTAACAAAAGAACTAAGGACATTATTTTATTGCTCTGCGTCACAAGGATGACATATATTTATGAATGTGTTACTTGCACTTACACTTAACCTAGTCATTAAATTCTACCCCAAAATTCAATTTGGTTTTTGAGAAAAGGAATTTCAAAATTCCTATGACTATTAACGGTTAGTGCTCATATATAAAATTAAACGTAAATTATAAGGTTTTAAAGAAAGATAAAAGAAACACATGATTAAAATGCAAATGAAAAAAAAAAAGGAGTACCAGGAATTTGTCCTTTGTGGTCCTTATTTCTGACAAGTTTTTGCTTAAGATCTGGCACCCTTTGAGAAAATCTCCCGAGGGTCTAAATCTGAAAATGAAAAACATAATTGTGTGTGTTTACCTAAGAAATACATAAGGAATGGTGAGTGGGAATTGGAAAAAAATATAGATATGGCAATGGACAAGGGACCTTATTATGAATCTCTCAAACCCTAATGACTGTCCTTTTTATTCCTTTACTACCAATGCTACTTTTACTATTAAGACCCTTCTTTGTACTTATCTCTGAACTTATTGGAAAAGTTCGAAGCAGAAAGTCAAAATAGCAATTAGGGCTACAGCAAGAATTTAAACGCATCCCTACAATAGCAATAGCAATAGCAATAGCAATAGCAATAGCAATAGCACTTAGACTTTTATACCACTTCACAGTGCTTTACAGCCCTCTCTAAGCGGTTTACATAGTCAGCATATTGCCCCCAACAATCTGGGTCCTCATTTTACCAACCTCGGAAGGATGGAAGGCTGAGTCAACCTTGAGCCTGGTGAGATTCGAACTGCCAAATTGCAGGCAGTCGGCAGTCAGCAGAAGTAGCCTGCAGTACTGCATTCTAGCCACTGCGCCATCGCGGCTCTTAATTATATATGTTAATAAGTATATTAACAACACTGGCCACAATCCAATGATATGAGGCATGCTAGATTCGATTGCATATTTCTCTTAGATTATATTCATCATTCTAATACAGGGGTGTCAAACTCACGTCGGCGGCATCACGTGATGCATTGCGACTTTTTTCCCCTTTGCTAAATTGGGCGTGGGCATGGCCAGCACATGACACATCCAGCCCATGGGCCGGGTGTTTGACACCCCTGTTCTAATACACACAATACTCTGCTTAGTTAGGAGCAGAGCTCCAGTTCATCAGGGGTTTCCTTGAAAGAAAGTTCCTTCGCAAGAATTATACAACTGCTGGTAAGTTACTGTATGCATGACGATGCCATTGTCTACAGAATGGCTCAAGGCTTTGATGGAGGAGAGGTGGCCCACAGGCTAAACATTAAATTCTCTCATCTGGCTTTTCCCCCCCAGCATCACTATTCCAAAGTTAATTCCGCTAATTTAAACAGATGCTTATAAATCTATTGCTAGCTTTGTAATTAAATATATGGATTTAAATATACATTCTACATGAAACCCAAGATCTGCTCAAAAAATAGAGGTAGTCATCCACTTACAACCACAACTGAACCCTAAATTTCTGTTGCTAAGTGAAAAAGTTGTTAAGTGAGTTTTGCCACATTTTACGACCTTTCTTGCCTAAGTTGTTAAGTGAATCACTGCAGTTGTTAAATTAGTAGCACAGTTGTTAAGTGAGTCTAGCTCCTCCATTGGCTTTGCTTGTCAGAAGGTTGCAAAAGGGGATCACATGACCCCGGGACACTGCAACCGTCATAAATATGAATCAGTTGCCAAGTGTCCAAATTTTGATCACGTGGCCATAGAGATGCTGCAACAGTTGTAAGTGTGAAAAACAGTCATAAGTCACTTTTTTCAGTGCGGTTGCAACTTTGAACAGTCACTAAATGAATGTTGATAAGTCGAGGACTACCTGTATCAATAAATATCATTGGTGTTATAACTTTTCTTTATATAAACACGGATATTATTTTTTTCACTATATATTTCACCTGCAGATCATGTTATGAAACACAAATTGTTATGGGTTGTTACTTGTAGTTATATAAAAAGCTGTAATTACCGCTCAACTTTATCTTGCATTGTTGATTGTGTGGTTTCCTCTAGTTTTCCCAGATCACGGTCCTTCTTTGCACTTTGAGGAGTTGCAGAGGTTGATTGTTCTTCTTTGACATCTTCCCCCCAACTTTGCTCTTCGTTCCCATGTTTTCTGTCCACCTCATTATCTGAATCACCTTCAGAGGAGTTTTCTTCACAGCTAGAATCTTCACTGGACGTGGTTTCATAACTGAATATGGACACCAGGCATTATTTAGTTTTCTCTTTTGACAAGCAAAACAAGTAGATGCAAAGAAGTTGATATGTATGTTCTTTGACTTATTCTTGGTCACTTTTTGTATTGCTATTATTGTAATAAAATATATATCTGAAATTAGGATAACTTGGAACTCAGAACTGACTTGAAAAATATATATTTTATTATAAACCACCCAGAGACACTTAAGGTGAAATAGGTAGGGGGGAGGAAGAGAGGGAGGGAGGGAGGGAGGGAGGGAGGGAGAGGAGATAGATAGATAGATAGATATGTGTGTGTGTGTGTGTGTGTGTGTGTGAGAGAGAGGAGGGGAGGAGCTCCTCTCTCCCTCCCACACACCCCCGCTCGTCC
>QLTV01002925.1:1667771-1680182 GCA_003457575.1 Thermophis baileyi | reverse complement strand
AGATAGATAGATAGATAGATAGATAGATAGATAGATAGATAGATAGATAGATAGATAGATAGATAGATAGATAGATAGATAGATAGATAGATAGATAGATAGATAGATAGATAGATAGATAGATAGAGGTAGGTAGGTAGGTAGGTAGGTAGATAGATAGATAGATAGATAGATAGATAGATAGATAGATAGATAGATAGATAGATAGATAGACAGACAGACAGACAGACAGACAGACAGACAGACAGACAGACAGACAGATAGATACAGATGATAGATGAATTAAATAATCCTCTTGAAAGAATTATAGTAACGTTTTAGCTAGAGCTTGTTCTGAATAGTTTGCAGTGCTACTCATGCAGAAGTATTAGGTGGCTGAGTTTGTACACTGCATAGTTTATTTAATCACAGTTGTTGAATAAGTAACAATTGCCAAGATTCACATAAAACACTAAGCTTAAAAACCTCAGTGGCTGACTTCATGCAACATACTAAAGAAAAAAAATCATCATATTATGACTTAAGAGTAGTGTGTGCAATCAAGTGTTTGCTTAGCCTAAGTTGAATGGCAGTTAATTCCAAGGAAATGAGCATAAAAGTGTAGCTACCATGATTATTGACAGAATAAATTAATTCCCAGAAACACAGTCGACTGCTAATGCCGAAGGGGGAAATACCTGGAAATACACATGACAGACAATGGTCTCATTGTTATTTATTACTGATACCAAAGCAATGCTGCTATTTTACATTGAATAAAAATTTATCCTGTTAATCTATGCATTCCTGACATTCATTTTTACTGCTTTCCATGGAACAGTAAATAGAAGAGGCATTTGGCACATATATTTGAATAACACGTAATTTTGCTTTGGGGGAGGGGGAATGAGTATTCTAGGCCACCCAAAGGTCAACCAGATACATTCAGATAACTCCAAACAGGGAAGGGGGGGGAGGTTTCCCAGTTGCTCTGTAACAGCTGGCATTCAAGGCATGTTGCATCAAGCAGATAGAGATCGAGACAAGCAGCCACTGGTAGCCATTTGTGCATTTTTTTTAAAAAAAGCAAAACCACCTCTGTGTCAGAGCACTTTAAAGCCATTAGCCCTTGCATGACTATGCTTTTTTTATTGATTATGTTCTTCAGTTCCTACATCAGTAAGTTACTTTTTTAAAGTGGTTTTGCTACAATGGGCTGTTCCTGAAAGTTTGCAAAAAGCAGTCAAACTAAATGTAAGGGAAACTGTTCTGAATTTGTAAATTAATTGTTATTAGCAGAATTGTCTTGACGATACTTGTTTTAAATTGTCAGGAGTTGCATTAAAGGGTTTTAGTGTGAAGAGAACCTTAAGGTGAACCATGGAATTAGCTTGTATTTACTGCTTCATGAAGAAATCAATGTTTGCTTGATCTTTCTTTCTGCACATGCTTGATGATGTTATAACTAGAAAGGTTCATATGGCTGAAACTAGATATGGAGGTACATTTAAAAATGAGAGTAATGAAAGAAAAATTAAATTTCTCCCAATGCCATAACTAATTTGTTGCTCTATGGCACCTAAAACATCAATTTAGGTACAGAAGTAATTATAATGTTATGAGCAATGATTAAGAATACTGTGCACTTTCAAATTTTTGAACCAAAAAATTCATTCTCATCAGTCCAGATCTAATGAGTAGGCTCATCTGATTTAGGTAACCTGAGTGTGAACTTAAGCAATTATTCCGTAGCTAACTGAGTCATCCCTATGTTTGTAGACACCTAATTCTACTAAAATAATTTGAAACATTTCCACAAATATGACAAAAATGATATTTGTGATTTCCATATATGAGCCCATTTATTAATGAAGAACTAGTTTTAATTATTTAATGAGTGATATTAGATGGAACCAGATTGAGATTATTCTGCAAAGACTTTCCCCCAAAAATCTAAAGAAATGCTATTGTGGTTCACAATAAACCAGGCCTTAGTATTTAATGTCTTGGCACACCTTCCTGGATTGCTCAAACCCTACCTCCTTACTCTAGTAAAATCACAAGGAAGATATTTGTATCAACAATTATATCCAGATTCAGGAAGAATTTGATTAGTATTTAGTAAACAGCCCAAGACATCCATTTAAAGATTGCTTTTTCAGTATGTCAAGGCACAATAACTGTTTCTCATTTCTTCTTAGTCATTATGATGATGATGGAGGAGGAGGAGGAGGAGGAGGAGGAGGAGCTGGGGGGAATAGGATCACCACAGCCAACATACCATGGGCAACTGGCTGTGGGAAAACTCACCACCAAGACAATTCCACACAGGATAACTGAATGCAATAAATGTTATCCATCACTGTTTCCATTTTTGTCAATGGAAATAATGTCAAAGAAACAGTGGCGGATAACATTTATTGCATTAAGTTCCGCATGGAACTGTCCCACGGCGAGTTGTCCTTCAACAAGTTGGTCGTGGCGAGATGGCCCTGGCGAGATGGCCATGGTGAGTTGGCCGCAGCAAGTTGTCCTAGATGTGGGAAGAGCAAGACCCAGTTCAAAAAACCAGGCTATTATCTAGTGCAGAAATGGGTCTGCTTCCTCTGCTGAAATGAAGTCTTGCTAGAGGCAGGAACTCATGGCAAAGGAAGAGGGGCACAAACAGGAGTGAGCAATCTTTGGGATGGGGACAAGACTGCATTAATATTTGGGAAACAAGATTTCATTGACTAGAGACTGCAATTTTAGTAAGGCAGATAAACAGGGACCTAAAAGGTTTAAAAAAGGAGTTTGGAATGCTACATCCAGCCTAGGATCTCCAAGTGTCCATTAGTGTTGCATGTGCCTACATTAGTTGTTGACTTAGGAGATTCGAACTACCCTCCAGATACTTTTTCTTCCTCTTGATGTTTGTCTTTGCCTAACTTTTTTTTTATTTCCAGCAGTGATTGTTTTGCTTCTTAGGAAGGAAAAAGAAGGCATTACTGTAATCTTGAGTCCATTGATACAAAAATAAATGGCCATTTGCCCCTAGGTGGCCACATATAAACTTCTTCAACCATCAGTAGCCGCTGACTCTGCTCATTTACTGACTGAGTCAATTGCCAACTGCAGTAAACTTTCATTTTCCATGTGGTCATTCTTACAGATAACTGGCTCCACATATGCTTGCTTTACCCTTTAAAAAAAAATCTCCAGGGAGAAATATTGCTATGGAATAAATTGTACATTTAGATTTGGAACCAAGGGGCAGGGATGACTTATGGCTGGTGAGAAAGGATTTGATTAATGTGGGGGAAAGGTGCAGTTGACTGATCCTGATGCCCTGGGAGCCAAGAACTATTAAGCCTCCCAGAAACTGGCAGGGACCTCACCTTAAGCAACCTATAATAGTAATTGTCCCAAACTGTGAACTGTACAACATTTCAGTCCTCTGAGTAATAGATTCAAGAACTCCCACGTGTTGTTGTTTTTTTAAAAGATGGCTTGTAAGAGAGAATGGGGTAACAATCATAATGAAATTATTTGGACCCCTCTTTAGAAATCCAAAGAGGAAGAAGGTTAAACTGAAGACTAAATACAATAACAGTATGGAATAAGATATGTAAGATAATATAAAGAAAGTAATGCATAATATATACAATAAACTGCTCATTCGGCAACTATTCAAACTTGCGATGGTACTGAACGAGAGGGACTTGTGAGCAGTCCTCAAGAGTTCTGGCTGTCACATTGTTCCTGTAGTCAATTACAATTTCTGTGATTACAATTTCCAACATTCCTTGCCAACGTCCCACAAGCAAAGTCATTGGGGAAGCCAATAGGAAGTCAGAAGTCGCAATCATGTGAGGTCTACGCTCATTACCAACCCATGCAATCCTTGCTTAATTATGGCAATCAGGATTGCTGGAATTGTCATTGCTTAGTGATGTGGTCACGTGACACTGCATTTTACAACCCCATCACTTAGCAATGGCAATTCTGGTCCCAATTGCCGTCATAACCTGAAGACTACCTGCATTGAGGCTTACTGCATAGTCCATTACTCATTCATTGGAACAAGTATCATTTCTTTTCTGAAATGTGGGTTGAGCTTCTCCTTGATCGCTAAGCAAGGAATCAATTATGCTTGAAGCAGGAATATATGAGTCCTATTAATTACATTCTCTTTATTGCTTCTTGGCAACTTTTGACAGAGATCTAATGCACAGTAGAATGGAAGAGGAATAAACAAAGTTACATTTAATCAGACATGTCCGTATCATTTTGAGTACACATGCAATGAAGCATTACAAAATGAAAAGGCAATCTTGTCCCTTCCACTGATGCTTACCCACCATTTACCCCAACAAACTGAAGGTTCTTTTTGGTGCCGTTACTTCCTTCGTGGAAACCAGCTTCTTTCTTTTTCATAATAGATTTCAGACTTGTACTTGGAGAGATTTCTGATAGAAATAAGTTTTAAAACAATTATATAAAAACGTTATCATCACCGCTCTTTCTTAATATTACCATATATGTTGCAAATGTTGAGTTCTACTGCCAATTTTTCCCCATGACAGATGTTCATGATGGACATCCCTGGGTGGTCAGGCTTCATGCAGCCACCATGCATTCTTCCCAATGTACAGGAATTCTCATGCCAACATAGAAGATGTGGTAGAAAAATCTTCCATGCTTTTCTCTACTGTGAATCATACAAACACATTATGGCAGCTGAAGTTCGGAAAAAGAATTGTGACAACATAAGAACAAGAATGGAGGTTACTGTGAGCAACCAAGAAATAAACGCATGGATCACCAAACAAATAACTCCAGAGTTTTCCTTCGAGGTACAAATGACCAGGTTCAAATTGTCCTACTTTGGACACATAATGTAGAGACTTAGTTCTCTGGACAAGGCTCTAATGCTGGGAAGGTGGAACGAAAGAGAAGAGGAGGACAATTAGTACCAAGGTGGGTGGCTCAGTTACAGTGGCGGTGAGTGTACAATTGGAATTCCTGAAAGACCATCCTAGGGACAGATTATTATGGAGAAAATGTACCTGTGTGGTTGTTAAGAGTCAGCACTAACTTGAAGCATCATGTTCAGATGGAAGATGCTATGAGTGACAACAAATTGTCACTTTTTCCCCATTGTCCTGAATTGGCAGTGGTGATTTGACTAATTTCTCAGGCTAACTTTTAATTAAGTCATCTTACTAATTGGGCTGATAATGAGCTATAAGTGAATAGGAAAAGAATTGGATCAGACAACATCAGTTCTCACCATACAGCGTTTCTCTGAAAGGCAACAAGCAAGCATACGGGAGTGGTATTAAGCAGCAGGGAGATATTAGACACCAAGCTATCTACACAATGTAGCCCAGTCTACACTCCAATACATGTCTGTTGCCTTCAGGAAGGAGGTTATCCCATGATCAGTCTCAAAAAGGCATCATGTTGTCTATCAATACTGCCTAGTACATTTCTTGAGCTAGACCTACTCCAGGTGATAAATTGCCAACTGCAGAACCATGGCAACTAATTTGTGATATTCTAGATAATTTTATTTTTTTTGCTTGTATATTTGTTTACTTATTTGTATCCCACCTTTATTATTTTTACAAACAATGCAAAGTGGTGAACATATAGAACACATCTTCCTCCTCCTATTTTCCCTACAACAATAACAACAACCCTGTGAGGTGGGTTAGGCTGTAAGAGAGTGACTGACCCAAAGTCACCCACCTGGTTTTCATGGCTAAGTCAGGACTTGAACTCATGGTCTCCTGCTTTCTAGCCTAGTACCTTAACCAATAGACCAAACTGGCTCTCATCCACAATGAAAAAGACTATCAGAGTTCACATTTAGTATGAATTGCTAATAGTAGTATATTTTCCTACAAGACACTCTTTGGTAGTTTTGTTTTGTATTTTGATTGTATTGTCCAGGGGTGGGTTCTAACGTACCTCGCTGCCAGTTCACTTCCTCCCGCGCCGCATGGGCGCGCCGCATGGGCGCGCCGCATGGACGCGTGCGCATGCGCAGTGCAAAATTTTTTGAAAATTTTTTAAAAAGCCAAAAACAAGATGGCAGCACATGCGCAGTGCCGGAAACTCGGCTTCTGCGCATGCGCAGAAGAAATTTTTTTTAAAAAAAATTTAATTTTTTTAAAAAAAAAGATGGCAGCACCCACAGACCGGCACCGACCGAACCGGATCCGTGACATCATCGTGACATCACCAGCGAGTCACTACCGGTTCGGGTGAACTGGTCCGAACCGGGAGGAACCCACCTCTGGTATTGTCTGGACATTTCTACTTCGAAGAATTGTAAAAGCTACATGGGGCTACCTATGCTAGCCTAATCTGGGCAAAAATAAAACTAGTGACTATGGCAGTACATAACATCTGGAAGGAATTAATTTGCTTATCTGCACAATGGAGCATTAGGTCTCAGTATGAAAAACTGGTTATTTGTTCTGTTTGCCAAAGGATTATTGAATTGGGCTAATTAATTGTGATTTTAAATTATTAATACAAATTAAGACTCTTGTTTCTTTTCAAATGTATCTACATGCTTTTAAGTTCTGAAATTTAAAACTTTCTATTCAAACTATAAACTTTGTACATAACTTTCTTTCAGCATTAATTGCCTTAGAGTTTTTCTCTTAAACACAGGAATAGATAGTTGGGTGGTTTGACATCTTCAGACAAATGCAAGCAATCCAGTGTCCCCCAGATATTTTGAATTTTAAACTCTTGTCAGCCAAAGTTGGTGGAAAAGATTGTGAGAGGACAACAAATTGCCTACTTCTTTCATCACTCTGAGAATCTTCAGATTGGTCACTTTCTGAACTCCGTAGGTTTGCCTACATTCCAGAAGACTTTTTTGAATTTGCTAAAATGTTTTGTTTTATATCACATCGTGTGCTAGGATCTGATTATACATGGGGATGGCAACATATTTGATAGCATCACCACATATGCACCATTTGGCAGGGGTCATGCTAGATGGCCTAAAATGTTGGAAACTTATTTTAATGTTCCAATCTAATTTTCACCTAGCATGCTCAATCCCTCTATCCAGATAAGAACCAGATAAGAGCAAGCACATACCACTCAGTTCTGCTAGAAAAATAAATAAATGGCTTGATCTTTATTTATTAAACATCAGCAAACACCACAACAGTTAACTGGCAAAAGCAAGGCAAAAGCAGGAAAATGCAGGAAGAGAGATCAGAACAACAGGCAAGAATTTACCTATATCTCTATATGTAAAAAGGCACAAAATTTTCCAGAGCTACTGGAAATTATATTGTGAATAATTAGTATGGTGGTGGCCTTTCTTTTATCCCATATTTAAACCTTTTGTGTATAAAATGACAGAAGAGAGATTGAAAGAAGAAAGAAAGTGATCCCTCCTCAATTCTGCACCATTAATGAAAGAACTGAATGAATAGGGATGATAAAAACACAAAAATCCCATTTCCCTCCCATTTCCAACAGTTTTTCTCCCCGTATTATCAGAGATCCATTCACTCTGGAGGGGAGATTTGTCAGAATTCCACAGTGCTCTGAGCTCATTCAGTCCTTACTGGACAATTGAAGGAATCTTTTCCATTTAGGATTTTGTCCCTTCATTATTTTCCAGATTTGAAAACCCTCGGGACCTACCAAGTCTATTTAATATCTTCCTTTTAGGCATTTTAGACACAAGAACAAAGACATTTTAAATTTCAAACTGAACTTTGAAATTGGACTGGAAATTTTAAGAGATGGAATGGAATGGAATCGTAGGGAATCAACTTTCAATATGCTTGGGAAAAGGGCATCCTACACTGCGTAAATTATGAGAACAAAAATTTGTGAAAATGAACATGAAAAAGGGCTTTTCTCTGTCTTGTTGTTCATTAAAATGTAAGGCTGGGGATCTATACAAGGTTTCTGAAACTGCCAAAGTCTGTTATTTGTCAGCCACATTTAGCTCACTAGGTCACATTGTCACATGCTGAGACAGCAAACTAGAAAGGCCAGATCATTCAGAGATAGCATGGCAAAAATTAGAATGTCGATAGTGCATGAAAGAGAAGGAAGACTATCAGCTATCACAAGAGATTGAAAGGTAGAATCTGAGAGTGACTGGGATTTGCTGCTGCCGTTTTACATGTGACAAACCTTACATTTAAACTTTAGCTGTCCATAATTTAAATCAAGAAGAGGCATCAGAGTTTGCCCATGATCAGGAATACCTTATAGTTTTGGCACAATAGTAGGCACTGTGGCAAAGCAGGCACTGACCCAAAGTATTTTGTTATCTAAGACAAAGCGCATAGTAAGCTCCCCCCCTATTCTACGTAGTGAAGCTTCTTTGATGGCAGCGTCCACCAACACTGAGAAGGTCAAAATCTGAAGTCAAGGACAAGCTATGTGACATTTAAAGCTTTGACAGAGATAAGTAGCCATGGAGCTCAAGAGCCAATGTTTCCAAACATACCATTCTAGTATGCTTATGGTAGAATCAGTTTTGTACCTCAGGTAGTCCTTGATTCACAACCATTTGTTTAGTGACCGCTCAAAGTTACAACAGCACTAAAAATGGACTTACAACCATTTTTCACACTTATGCTGCTGCAGCATCCCCGGGGTCATGTGATCAAAATTCAGACACTTGGCAACTGGCATGGATTTATGATGGTTGCAATGTCCCGGGGTCATGCGATCACCTTTTGTGACCTTTTGACAAGTGACATGAATGGGGGAAGCCAGATTCACTTAACAACTGTGTTAGTGACTTAACAACTGGAATGTTTCACTGAACAGTTGTGGCAAGAAAGGACGTAAAATGGGGCAAAACTCAACAGCTATGTTGCTTGGCAATGGAAATTTCAAAGCTCAATTGTGATTGTAAGTTGAAGGCTATTTATATTGACCTACTTTTATCATATTGTATATGTCTGTATGCTTATTTATATGCAATGGAATACACTTCCTCATTTGGGAATCTTGGACTAAGTGAGAGGAAGGGTTGATTTCCCTGACAGGTACCAACTCAAGATCAGGGTTATTGACTTATTGAACGCTACATGTACATAGTGAGCATTTCAAATCGTATAAGTTTCTTGTTCTATTTGAAAAACATTTAATATTCCAGAGTTTGTACACCTAAGCTTCTTTCATAACTTTTGCTTGTTTTTCCATCATTGGCCTCATACTAGCTTTTTTTATATATAAATATGTACAGGTAATCCTCCTTTATAAGTCATAATGCATTTTTAAGTATTAACTTAGACTAATGGGAGCCCAGGCTCTTAGTACATAGCTTCTTTGAGATTTTCCCAGACCCAACCGCAAAGAAGGTATGGACGGTACATTAAGCTATGTTTCGTTTAAAAAAAAAAAAATCAGGGAATATTCTGTAAATATCTTAGTGTTACCTTTTTATTTTGAAAAAGCAATTATGTCTACTTGATTTGTTTCTCAAGTGGTGCTACCCCTGAATACCATCAGTGTAAGAGAATGAAAGACTGGCTTTGTCAAAACTATTTACCCAACTGTTGATACTGCGTGTTGGAATTCTCTTGGTCTGTTGGTGTCTGTGCTGAGTAGGCAGAGAGCAGCAAATTCAGAGAATTAACAAGTTGATTCTGGATCGAACTGAGCTTTGAGGCAGGTTGCTTTATTGCACTGGCTAGCTCGGGATACCCATGTTCTAGGCACAGCCACTGCTCTTGTAAGAGATCCTGGATTTTTTTAATGTATTGGCCCACAATGGGATCTGCAGGTGATTCCTTTGCTTCTTGACGATTCTGCGCCTCCTGCTCTCCCTGAGCATCTTCTTGAAAAATGATTTGCATGCCTTTGGATTTTATGTCAGCGGTCTTGGGACCAGAATCATTTTCTTCACCAGAAACAAAGAGCTGAGCAGTCAGAAGGTTTCTTTCTGTCTTGCTGTTTCCATTATCAACATGTACCGGTAGCTCATTATAGCTTGGTTCAACAATGGAGCAATCACTTTCCTGAGCAATTCTCTCTCCTTCCTTGTTTCTCTCCAAAGTAGGCTTATCTCTTCCTTCATCATCAGATATCTCAGCACAGAGTAACTCTTTACATATTTCCACATTTTTATCATCAGCCTCGTAAGTAACGCCTCCTAGAGGTTCCACAAGCTCCGTGATGCTTACAGAAATCTCTTTTTCGTGCATCACCTTTTCATGCATGTGTTCGGTATTCACAGCAACATCAAAGTATTGGGGGGCATTTCTGGCCTGCACGCCGGGCTTAATTTCTTTGATGTTCTCCCCACAGAGTTTCTTTTCCAGCTGTGCTTTAGAACTTGCTAGCAATTCAATGCTTCTCTCTTTTGCTTTGATTTCTTGATCCTGTTGCTTCAAAACCATCCGGATCTGCTCAAGTTCTTCTGTTTTGTGATTCAGCTGCTTCTCCAGAATTGCAATATGCTGCTGTAGCGCTCTTATATTGCTGGGACCTTTGAGAAGGAAGGGCTCGAGTTCTATATTTTCCCCCACTTCTCTAGTGCTAAGACCAGTCATTTCATCCTCTTCCTCTGCTTCTTCTGTAACAGTCTCACATATGCTAAGTTCTATTTCTTCCTGGGATTGCTTTACAGACATATTTTCTGAGGTACCGGTAGGGGTCAAACCACTCTGAACTGATGATGGACACACCTGTGACTCATGACATTCTTCTCCACTCTCGACCGCCTCAAGGAATTTCTGAGAAATTAGGAGTTGGCTTTGCTGTGGATCACTAGGTTGTGTTATTTCCTTAGGAAGCTCTGTTTGTTGCTGGTCTAACAGAAGCTGAGCTTCTCTCCTTAATCCTGGACTTTTCTCAGAATCCTGGATGGCTTTATTGGTTTGCTCTTTCATATCCGTTAGATTTTCATGAGGGGGTAACGAAGATCTTTTGGAACTATTTAAATCAGATGGCTCTTTTGCAGGGCTAAAATCAAGCTCTAAACCATTTCCATTGGAAGACTGAAGGAATCCCGAAGGGAGAAAAGCTGCTTGATGAGTTTCTTCTTCTAAATTTGGAATTGGTGGAAGCTGGGCAGGCATGCTGGATGCCCTTAGAAGCTGAGGCCTTCCTTTATAATTGGCAGTCTCTTCTTCAAGGGGAAGAGGATCTTGTTTGACAGTCTCTATTAGCAGGGTTTTCTTTCTGTAGCTCGGTCCTTGGGGAAGAGTTGAATGTGAAGACGTGTCAATGGGTGTGACCGGGGACCTGCTTTCCTCTGCATCTAAGGAGGTCTTTCTCTGTGTAAGGAAACTCTTGTTTAAGGAGGACGAATAGACATTGGATCCATTTTCTGGAAGGCTAAAGTTCCGAGGCAGGGTGCTAAATTTGGGGTGCTTAGTTTTCCGGCGGACTGGAATTCTCTTGATAGTATTTCCTTTTTCAATGTCATCGACATACTTCAGGAAGTCAAGATCTAAATGGAAACCATAGGGGGTTTCAACAGAATAGGGACTTTGGGGTGGATCTTTATCCTCTGCTTTTGATGCCCAGTTATCTGCTAACATGGGAGAAAAATAGAAACAAAAAATAAAAGCTTTAATTTACAAGAGATTATATCAAAATCTAGAAATCTCATTATTAACCATATTCACTCTTCCTGATACATATAAATAGTCGAAGGCAAACCTAGATATTTAGGAAAAACAATTAGGAAATATTCTTCTCTTTTTAGAGTAATTGTTTAGGAAATTCTACACATCTCTTCTAATACTGCAGAGCTGTTGGCTTGAAAGTAGAACAAGCCTATAAAGCTATCCTTTTTACTTCTGACTCGACATAAACAACTTTTATACTGAAACAACCCATATACTTATCATGCATCATTCTTATTCCAAGGATTTCACTGCATAAATTACATAAACCCAAGGATGGAGTTTTATGGAAAGGCCAGAAGGAAGTAACAAAGTATTTTGACTAAGTAACATTATGCACACAGAATATTAATAACAGGCTGATTAAGGCTGATCTTTTTGAGCGTATCAGGTTTCATCCCAAGGAAGTTTAAAATGTTGTTCTTAGTTCCTTGGAGGAAAGACAGGATATATATATATATATATATATATATAAAGAAAACTAAATACCAGACGAGGAGAGTTAGATATGCTAAGTTTAAGTCATCCTATTGGTTTTCTCAAGTCATGTCTGCCTCTAGGTTGCAGCAATACAATTTCATCCAGCATGGATGAAAATCAGCCTGTATCAGTATGCATAACTTTTTATTCTAAATGCTAGCTATAGCTCCAGGCACAACAAGGCAGCTTCATTAAATCACTGTGCAGTTAGTCTCCATCCACAAGGCAAAGAGGGAAAGAACGGCTGGCAATTTGTCATCCAAGACATCTCTGTAGAGTCAGCTAGAAGATACAGCCCCAAAGAGGGATGTGAATATATATATATATATATATA
>QLTV01002925.1:1644379-1667605 GCA_003457575.1 Thermophis baileyi | reverse complement strand
TATATATATAATATAATTATTTTCTGTGACTCCACAGATATTTGTTCCACTATGAGTCCAAAGGAATTTGCTAAATCATCACTCTAATTGATAATTATATAAGCAACAGCTTCTGCAGACTGCATTACAGATCTGCTTTAAAAGCCACATGATTCTAATATAATATACATCACATATGATGTGAAATCTTTACTATTAGTTCAGTGCTGATAATGCATTTTTCAACATGTTTTCCAACCATGACAAGTTCCGTACTTACTGGCATGGAATTGAACAGTAGTCATAAAAGAAAAAGAATGCTATGTCGGCCTTGCTCTTTTTTAAAATGTAAGAATGTTTCAGTGGGCACACAAGATGGCATGGCCCCAGATGGTTATTTAGTCTATAAAGCTAAATAGATAAATACTATTTAGGCATTTGTTAATGGTCTTCTAAGAGCAACTCTTGCTAAATAGACTTCACTGCATAATCTATTTTTGGCTCTTGGATATGTTCTTTGAAATACTGAGTACAGAAAATTAAATTTCTCCCCAAATAGATGAATGAAAGAAATACTACAACAGGGCTGAAATCAATTATTTGATTAGTTAATCTGATTAAATTGAATTATTTAATTAAAAGCCAAACTATCATTGATGCTGCTTGAGGATATAGTTACTCAATACCCATATAGTCATGCATATGGGTAACTATAGAAAAATAGTAAGTATAATAGGTTCTATTCTTTTAACCTCAGTATTGATCGAATCTCAGTAAGAACAACCCCATCACTGCTCTTCACAATGAAAACCAAGCTGGCATTGGTGCTAAATGATGTTTAAAGACTACCCATTCATAAAACACAATTCTGCTAACTTTGTATGGGAAATCTTCTCCAACCTTTTTATCTAAAATGCTGTCTGGATCTCCTGCTTGCATTCTTTTGGTTAGAATTTATGCATTTGAGTTTCTTTCCACAGATCAAGGGGAAAGGCTGTTTGATAAATCTAAAAATCTGAATCAACCCACCTTCCTAATTTCCAGTCATTTATCAGAAGCGATTATCAATGGCATCATTCAAAAATACATGCTTTCTGAAGAACACACTTTCTGCATCGTACAGATAGATTTTGAACACAGATAGAGCGAATATGCGAAATAAGGTCATTTCAAAAGTGAAACGTTGTCCTTAGTAAAAGATAATTTTTACTTCATAGAGAAAATGCTTGACTTTCAATTAAGATGAAGTTTGTATGCATACCATCTGTATTTTCCATGATGAGAATTCTCTTTAATTTGCCGATGTCAAGCCATTAGTGAAACTTCATAAAAAGAAATGCAGTCCACCTAAAAAGAAAAAAAAAAGGAGTGGTGTTTTTTGTTTTATTTAAACGTAAGTCATGGCTGTTTCAAGAATTGAGTATAACAATTATCTACATTTTAGTTTTATACATAAATCATACATTTCACCAATATATTTTAAAAACTGTTCTTCCTGGAATGAAATTATCGTCTACTAGCCCTTACCTGATAAGCATTTTAAGAATTTTTTTTTATCGGTGTTCCTCTCCTAACCATGACAGTTTCTGCTTTGAGAATACATAACTCTGCATGATTATTTCTTACTGCTGAGGAACAATTCACCGTACTTCCAGAAATTCAGCATTATGAACAGAGAAATGCCCAGGGGGTGCATACTGAGCAGAGGCTAACATGATATAGTAGCTATGTGAAAGTACAAATGTTTTGAAAATAAAAAAAGAACATATAACAGAATTGAAAAGAGGAAAAGGGTCCCTTGTCAGGAAAGCTGAAGCTGAAAATGAATTGAAATTGACAAATGATGCTGAGAATAACAAAAAGGGCTTCTCTACGTACCTCAAGTAAAAGAATCAATGAAGATGACAAATGTTGACAGATAATAAAGAAAACCAGCTATAGATAGTCCTTGACTTACGACCACAATTCAGCTCAAAATTTCTGATGCTAAGTGAGATATTTGTTAAGTGAGTTTTGCCCCATTTTACAACCTTTCTTGCCATAGTTGTTGAGTGAATCACTGCAGTTGTTAATTTAGTAACACAGTTGTTAAGTGATTTGGACTTCCCCGTTGACTTTGCTTGTCAGAAGTTTGCAAAAGTTGATCACGTGATCCCAGGATATTGCAATTGTCATAAATATGAGTCAGTTGCCAAACATCTGAATTTTGATCACCTGACCATGGAGATGTTGCAACGGTCATAAGTGTGAAAAATGGTCATAAGTCACTTTTTTCAGTGCAGTTAGAATTTCAAACAGTCACTAAATGAACTGTTGTAAGTCAAGGACTACCTGTATTTCAACTTATGTTCAGCAACAGTTTTCTCAAGAAATTGTGAAGGGCAGGAGAAAGGGACAAGAATCTATCTGTCTGTCTATCTGTTCATCTGTCTGTCTGTTTCTATTTATCTATCTATCATCTATCTGTCTGCCTGTCTGTCTGTCTAATCAGGGTGTAGGCCACTTGAATTACAGAAGTAACGCTAGGTGACTTTCAGATTAAAAACAATGAAAGTAATCATAAGAATAAACAAGCAATTAAAAAAATCAAAAGACTGAAATTTAAAATTGACAGAAACAGGGTCACGGAATACTTTTAAACACTTCAACGACTATAAATTTCCAGGGCCAAATAAATTGCTTCCCGCGTATTGAAGCCAATACTGATAGGCTTGATGAAATGTTATTTATTATCTTTGAGAAAAACCAAAGAACTGGTAAAGAATACAGTGCCAGATGACTTGGAAACAGCAAATGTAGTTCCTATTTTCAGTGATATCAGTAGAGTGGGAGTCAAACACTTTTTTGTTTATGCTTCGTATGCACACCCCAAAGGGATGGAGCTTGTAGTGCAACAACATGATGCTATCTTTGTCATTTTGATACAATCAGCAGAAGCCTGAAGACATCCATGCCTATCTTCCAAAAAGTATATCATGATGTGCTAATTAACAAACTACTTAAGTATGTATTGGATGACATGGCAATTACTGCTCCCAAAATTGTACTCAGACAATGTTTTGTAATCAGACTGATGAGATATACAGGATTGAATGGGGTGTGCAAGGTTTATACCATGACTACTACTCTTCAATGCTTTTACTATGACTTGAATGAAGCAGTCACTAGAATGCCATCAAATCTGCAGGTAACATAGAATTGGGTGGCATAACTAATATCTTAAATGACAGAAATAAAAATTAGAATTTTCTTGAAGTAGATGAACTTGTATAAGCTTGAAAAGAAAATACTTAGGGGCATATAAAAGCATCTTCCATACCTGAAAGGATGTCATGCAGAAGAAGGTCAAGACCTGTTTTCTATCATTCCACATTGCAATATGTAGAATTAGGGGTTCACATTCTAGGAAATCAGACTCATTTCAATGTTATTTTTAAAAAAACCAACAGTAAGAGCAGATTATCAAAAAGGAAAAAAAAGGTATTGAATACCTTTCTTGAGTGTGTTGAAAAAAAGTACCAGATAGCTTCCTGTTGGAGATGCTTGAATTTGGGTCCTTGCACTTAGCAAGGTGTCAGGGTTCCCAAATTCCCACAGAAAGAATACGTTTTAAAAGCATAAAGTGTGGCAGGCCAAAGTCTCTAATAAGATATGGCTTCGGCCTGACACAAGGGGTGAAGTCAATAGCTTAAATGGCCCCATCTAATTCTACTTCTCATTGTATTATATGAGATATGTTGATCATAGTAGGATGGCTTGCAATTTACATATTGTTTTCCTAGTTTAAATAGTTATACGTAAATTCACCTTCAACTCAACTTTGAATCCTGGAGATTTTGTGAACACACCCATGTACGGTAATATTCTTGGCAATAGTAGACAAGTGGTTGCCTTTGTCACCTTGTATAATGTTTTCTTGACCTCATTGTCTCGGTTACAGTTGTCTAGTCTTCCATTTCTTTATGACATACGTTTGTGCCTCTGTGTGTGTGTGTGTGTGTGTGTGTGTGTGTGTGTGTAGCAGATACAAAAATTTCAATTAGAGATAGTCCTATTTATGCTTAACAAGCTCAAAGTGTCAATGTTCAAAAGTATACAGTTATAGAAAAGGTAGGTCTTTAATTTTTCTTTTAATGGTACAAAAACCCAATTCCTAATAGTTATACAGTCTTAAAATGTCAGGAATGTAATATTTAATGTGCCTATTTGTGCATAGGTATGCAGAAAAATTCTGTTATCAACCCAGATCATACATTTCCTGCTTTAGGGATAGAGATCATTCTTCTTGATAACCTTGATCAGTGCTTTAATTGCTGAATATACCAAGAACACAATAGAAAAAGGAATCTAGACTATGTGAACTCTACCAATGTTAAAGGTAATCACAGATTATTGCACAATTTAGAAATACATAGAGATAACTTGAAGGAATTCCTTTCACTGTGTGTATTATGGCCCTTACAATTAAGTGCTGGGTTCTAGGAAATCTACCTCAGGATAATGTAATTTTCTTTTGTTCTGCATTGGGATTGAGGTTTCCTGTAGGGTATCAGGATTTGATAGAAAACTCCCTGCAAAACAACATTTCAGACTGTTCCTCCCTTTTATTAAACAAACAGTTTCTAATTTCACTTTCAATCATCTTCCACAGCAAGGTTATTTACAGCTGTACAAACCATACAGGGCAGCGGTGAGTTGCTCCCGGTTCGGACCAGTTCTTAGAACCAGTAGCGGTGGCGGGAGGCTCCGCCCACCTGCCTAGGACGCTTCTGCGCATGTGCAGAAGCGTCGCGCGCGCGAACCGGTAGAGATGGGTTTTAGAACCCACTACTGCAGAGGTGGGTTCCTCCCGGTTCGGACTGGTTCTATAGAACCGGTAGTAACTTGGCGGCCTGGGTCGCTAGAACTGGCAGCAACCCAGGCCTGCCACGCCCCCGAACCGGTTCTTTCAGCGGCACCATAGGCACCGCCATCTTTTTTAAGCACTGTGCATGTGCGAAGCCTGCATGTGCCTGTGCGGCACAGCACTGAGCAAACCGGCAGCGAAGAAAAGAAGAACCCACCCCTGCACTACTGATACAGGGGCGCTACTGCCTTCTCTTAGGTACTAATAAGAAGCAGAGTAGATTTGCCTGAGATCGAGAAAATGCATGTAAATGGATGGACTTTCCTTTACTAAAGAGTCCATTTTTTTCTGGCAAGGCATACTTGTAGGTTAGCCTATATGTACTCTGTGCTTCTAAATACTACCATCTAGAATCAAGAAGAGGCTTAATTCCCTCTGTCAGCCAAATTGGATCATGGCTTTTCTCTGGCTTATAACACCTTTCATTTTCCATAATCTTCCATTCCTGAGGGATCATCCGTGAAGAGTAGATTTTCTCACACAATGTGTCCTTCTTTTCATTTTCACATACTTCTCCAGATCATGCTCTTCTCCACTTCACGATCCCAAGAACAAAACAAAGGTTCAATGGTGTAATACTGTCCAGTCCATTTCAGGGTTACCAGTTATCGTTGCTATTTACTAAAGCCAATAATTAATCTTCCACACCCAGACCTTTTCTACAACCATCTGAATCACCAACCATTACATCTCCATTGCCATTCTCTCTCCCGGTTCTTTTTCACAATCTGGTAATTTTAAGACTCCATCTCTGATGTCAGCCCCTTCATCTTTTATGTGCCCAAATTAAATTATAGCTGCCCTAGGAATTCAGTGTGCATATCTAAACATTCATATTTTGTTTGCTAAGAAAACCTTTTGACTATGCTACTGGAATCCAGAAATGTGTATTACTAAAAAGAATTTTCTGTGCAGAGAACAGTACTGAGAAATTTGATTTAAACTTTAAACCAAATTGCCTGAATATGAGCAACTTCCTATTCTAATGGATGCATCTATATGAATGGGGACAATTACAAACAGAAAATAAAGCAATAAACCTGCATAATTATGTTATTAAATGGGAAAAATTGAAGCCATGTAAGAAAAATCTTCTAGCTTTTTTTACTTCTAAAGATGATGCAACAACTTTAAAAACTCTAATCTTTGTAGAAAAAAACCCTGCCCTTGCAAAAAAAACTTGAATCTCATAATAAATATACTGTCATGAGGATCATCCAACCATTTTAAAACTATGTTTTAAAATGTTTTAAAACCTCACCCCGTTCCTAAGAGGTCTGTAAGGGGCGTGCATAAGCGCACCAGCGTGCCTACCGTCCCTGTCCTACTGTCCTATTGTCCTCATCTATCTGTATTCACTTTGATTATGTTTATGTTTATACCTATACCTGCTATCTTGTACATGTTTGACAAACAAAATAAATAAATAAATAAATAAAATATGTTAACTTAAAGCAAAATCCTGTCAATGTCTATTTATATAATATATAAAGGATCTTACTCTCAAACACATGAGCCCTAATGTATCTAGAACAGCATTTTCCAATGTGATGATTTCCAGACAAATTGAATGTAAGTTCCATTTCCCCCAACCCAATGCTAACAGTAAAAGCAGTTCAACGGTGTAACCAATTATCCAGGTCAGTGGGGATACCTTTTGCTGTATAGCATCAAGCAGAGGCTGCTTAGAGCAGTTAATTTACGAGTAGATTTCTGCACTAAATGAGGATTTGTGCACTTATTGTGAAATGTCCCCGTCCACACCTATTGTTCTAAATCAGAATAGGTGGATATAATATAAAGGATTAATTTCAGTTAAACTCACTTCAGTGACTAAGACTACAATTCCGTTTTACTTAAACAGTAATCCCATCAGTCACAGGAGAAAATGCTGATATTTGGAAAAAATGGGAGGCCAACTAGAAAGAGGCCTACAGAAAGCAAGGAGAGCCAGATAACATAACCAAAGATTCAAGTTTAAGCTTCAAGAATCCTAATAAACAGAACCGAGATACAATCTGAGCAAAACATTATCCACTGAGTCACAAAGAATCAGAGGCAACTGAGCACTTAATTCAATGGAACTTATATTTTCTGAAGAGAAGGACTGCAAGAATTAAGAAATGCACGCAGAAGAAGCAATGCTTAAAATAGTCCCTAAGGGGAAAACTACTTGTCCGACCAGAAGCAAACCATGATATAAGTCCTTTCCAATGGACTTATTAAAAAATTAATCCCATCTCATTAGAGCTACAGCAACTGCTTTCTGATTCAGCCTATCATTTTCAGCTGCATTACAACCGTTCCATTTAACATTTAATGACCGAAATGAAAGCTCGCAATTAAGACAAGTGCCTTGTGAGTTACCTTCACAGACTCTTAGCTGCCAAGAAAAGAGAATAGGGCCAGCTTTCCTTTCGAGGAAGTTCTCAGAATTGCTATACTGGCAAATCATGGGGTTTTTTTTTTTCAGGAACTACAGGAGTGGGTCAGCTGGCTGATGACCTTGTTTGAAAAGTAAATACAACTTGCAGTACGATAACCCTGACGGGTGCAAGAATAATTCATGTTCACAAATGTGCAGAGCAACATTGGTAAGGATCCTGGCTGAGAAAATAGGGAACAGAGGCCTCTCATTGACACCAGATATGTTAATTAAATCCTCAGTAGAAAACAATCTTTGAGCTTCAAAAACCTCCAATAAATCATATAAATGTATGTTCCTTACTCAAAAAAAGGATTTTTTTAAAAAAAAGATAGTTAATCATATATCAGGGATCACACAAAGGACCACACACATTAAAATATTGAGGGAGAGAACAAGGCAAGTCAAGGCTGCTTCTTAAAAAGCTTTTTGCCTCACCTAATAAACTTCCATACAAAGAAACTGTTTTATTTTCTGAAATATTGCTCTAATTCTAAACACATTCCTGAGTCTTAAATCAGATTGTTCCAACAGGTTTTATATTCCAATATAAGCATTTGGAGGAGTGTAGCCAAGGTGAACATCCTGAATTGTGTACATTTACTTCAGTTTATTTTTAATAATCTAATATTACTTATGTGGTAAGTAAAGCAATAATTATACATTAAGTTATACAAGTATATATTGTTTTTAGATTTATAGTCTGTCTTTCCTTCTGACACAACCTTTCAAAATATAAAAACAATATTCTAAGTACAGTATACTATACCATACCATACCATACCATACCATACACCATACCATACCATACCATTCCATACCATACCATACCATACCATACCATACCATACCATACCATACCATACCATACCACACCACACCACACCACACCACACCACACCACACCCACCACACCACACCACACTACACTACACTATTATTATAATAGTCTTTTTGTGGCAATTTGCACACTATGATTTTCAAATAAACTAACTTACAGAATTCATCCAAAATTCAGGATCCATTCTCCCATGGGATTGAAATTTAGCAATGTTGTCACCGCCTAAGCACTGCCACTCTACTATTATGCAACCACAATCATCTAAGGTCATGTGATTGTCATAGGCATATCCACAACATCTTTCTCATTGCCTTCTGGCCCCTGTGCTCAGTTGGCTGGTGGCAAGGCTCAACAGGTAAACAGGTAGGCAGCTTCAAATCTTCTCTCTTTCTATTAATCTGCCCCTGGAGCTAGAATTCCCAATTTACCTTTTTTCAGACATATGTGCTACCCATCCTGTGGTGCCTGCCTTCTGAAATTATATCCTCCCAGAGATCTCTGTAGTTCTCACCCTGAACGTGTTCTGAAAGTCCTTAAAAAAAAGACACTTCTCCCAGGCCTAGTTGATTGATTGATGCTTGCTTTGTCTTGCCACACATTTTTCCAATGTAAGCCAGCCAGAATTGGGAGTCTCCAAATCTAATCCTGGTAGTTCTCAAATTACAATCATTCGTGGTGGCGCAGTGATTAGTATGCAATACTAAAGGCTACTTCTGCTGACCGCTGGCTGCCTGCAGTTTGGCAGTTCAAATCTCACCAGGCTCAAGGTTGACTCAGCCTTCCATCCTTCTGAGGTGGGTAAAATGAGGACCCAGATTGTTGGGAGCAATACGCTGATTCTGTAAACCGCTTTGAGAGGATCCGGCTACGGGATGCTTAGATCTGGCCCGTGGGGCTGCCCTGGAAACAGCAAAGGACCAGCCCGTGGTGCCTCTGCCAGTGAAAATGGAGCTCAGGAGGGCCACAGGTGGCCCTCCCAAGCTCCATTTTTGCTGGCAGAGGGTTGCAGGAGGCTGTTGCAGCTGAAAACAGAGCTCATGAGCACCGCAGGCAGCCCTCCCGAGCTCCGTTTTCGATGGCAGAGGATTGCAGGAAGCTGTCACAGCCGAAAACAGAGCTCAGGAGCCAATTTTCGCTAGCAGAGCGCTCAGGCCACCACAGGTGCCCCAACACAAGTGATGTTGAGCTAGCCATGTCCACCCTGGCTCCCCAAGGTCAAACACAACCCTGATGCAGCCCTCAATGAAATCGAGTTTTACACCCCTGGTATAGGGTTTCCTGCAGAGGGTTGAACTAGAAGACCTCTAAGGTCCCTTCCAATCCTGTTGTTATTGTTATTGTTATTATTCTATATGAGATGTTCAAAAGTGTATTGGCTTTTAATAAAATTGGTGAATCGCAACAGATGCTTCCAGATTCTTTCTGGTTTTCTGCTGCCATAGACTAACCAGGCTCTTCTCTCTTCTCTCAGAAGCTGAGCTGAAAATTTTGTTGTTGTTGTTTAGTCGCTAATTCATGTTCGACTCTTTGCGACCCCATGGACCATAGCACGACAGGCCTTCCTGTCCTCCACTGTCTCCCAGAGTTTGCCCAAATTCATGTTCATTGCGTGAAATTGAAAAATTACATTTCGATAAATGAATAGATAACACAGAGTGTTCCACATTCCACAAATTATCTTTTGCAGCCATACATTAAATACACTTCCTTTTTCTTTTCTAGTTAACATCTGCCCTGGGAAAATCTTAAATATACCAGGCACAGCATGAAAGTCTTTTAGAAAGCAATAGGAGGGATAAAACAATCTAATGAAAAAATTAAGCTGAATTACAATGTCGACTTTATTATTACTCTTCCTTGGGCAAAGATGCTCTTTCTATATGCCCCATTAAAAATAAATTACACCAAAATATTCATGAGTCTTTAAGGAATCATCTGTACGATTGCTGCATGGTGTAATAGCATTCTGGAAAGGTCACCTCTAAAAATTTTTTTACCTGAAATGTATCTACTATTATTATGTCAAAATAAAACATGGTAATACCCATGAAGAGCATCCAGAAAGGAGCTTCCACATAATCAAAGGTCAAATTCTAAGTTGTATTTATATGACTCTGAAAAGACAAATGCACCAATATGTGTGACCATGGATCTGTTTGTGTGAACTGTTTGCAAAATAGGGTATGGAATAATTCTAGAGTCAAACCAAGATAACAAACCAAGAAGGGCTCATGAGAATTGAACAGGTATATAAAACTGTCACAATCTTGCCTAGGATTAGATGTATTATATTTTTACTACTCTTGTAATTATAATGCATACTCTTCACATATTAATGTATGCACATTTAATGAAAATCTGTTAACTTTTGACCTCTTTTTTTGATGAAGCAGCCATGTCTGATAGTAAGAAGCATTAAATGAGCAATATAGGATAACTTTCTCAAGCCTGGTATCTCCTGTTGTGTTGAAACTATGACTCTTCCAAGTACCCACACATTTGGAAGCACCAGTTGGGGAAAGTTTCTACAAGAGGCTTTTTAGAAAATAGAACTTGAATTTACAGTGAGGTGCAACTGGGTGCTTGCTCTTGTAGCTCTTTTCAGCCTATATATCTATTTTTTAAAAATAGAACTTTTCTTAAAATAGACCTTTTGAGAATTTAACACTGTATACACTTGCAAATTGAATTGGCCCTGTTAGTTACATTCAACAGAAGAATGTCTTTGGAGATTCTCAGTCATCCAGATCATGGTTGTCCCAAAGATGCTTTTTCAAAAGGCAACTGACTTTCTTTGTTTTTCCTTGAAGACGTTTCACTTCTCATCCAAGAAGCTTCTTCAGCTTCTCATCCAAGAACTGAAGAAGCTTCTTGGCTGAGAAGCAAAAGAAAGAAAGTCCAGTTGCCTTTTGGAAAAGTACCTTTGGGATTCAACAGAAGATCAATCTTGAATCCCAAATCATTCCTTTTTCAGCTTAGGTTGTTACCAGATATGTTATTATGTGAACTAATTTGTGCAAACAAACCCTGCTTTAATAAAATTAATTCAGAATCACTTAATACACACTCAATTGTCTTCAAATTTGTCTCAACTTTTAGTGATTCTGAATCTGTACACCACTAAAGAATCGTTAAACAATGAAGGCAATAATGCATATATGGAACTATCCTTTTTGTCTCAAATGTCATTTTCTCTTACATAACTATTGCTTGCTTGATTTTATTAAGAATATTAGTTCACCTGCAGATACTCTCCTGCTTAGATTCATGTATGTTTTATAAAAAAATAAAATAAAACTTTAAAAATCATTAAACCTTCCCTTTCAACATGGTTCAGGTTTTCAAAGTCCTTTCTCTCTTTCATTTTGTGGCATCCTTTAATATGTCCTGGCAGTCAGTTGGTAAATACAAGGCATTTTCTAAAGAGTAAATCATTAACCTACTGAAGTCAATGACAAAGGTCCCATTGACTTCTCTGGGATAAAAACTTGGATGTCAGTCAAAAAGCAAGTCAGTCTTTCTCAAGCTGGCTTATGGTTTTAACAATCTGTAGCTCAGAGGGAAGGTCAACACCCACCAATGAATGTCTACACACCAAATACTGCAAGAATTGCATTTTTCAAACTTAGACAAAATGCTACTCTGTTCACACTGAATGGTGGCTCTGAATTGATGGTGCAATGCAGGCAACTGTGAATGAATCATAAGAAATATGCAGATCCAGTGAACATGCTCTTTGTAGTGGACTTGATTAAAAAGATATAATTTATCAACCGCACAATTATCCAACTGTTAAAATGTTCCTACAGTTGCTTGACTAATTGGTGCTACATGTGTAGAACATTTGATGGAAAACAACCTCTGATAACAGGGTTTCCCACCCATCCTGCAACTTCAGATTTCTGGTGGGGGGGGGTTTTGGTGGGGGGGTGGGTTGTAATTCTATTTTTTATGTAAAAGAGCTGATTGGATACTATAGCACATAGAATATAAAATCGTAGACTGGAAGGGACCTCGGAGGACTTCTAGTCCAACCCTGTGCGCAAGACGCCCACCATCTTGGTGCCACCGTCACTGCAGGTGTGAAATGCTCCCGGTTCGGCTGTGCCTGCGGGTCACCGCACAGCCGGTAGCGATGGAAGCGGGAGACTTCGCCCACCCGCCCGGATGCCGCCATTTGGGTTCTTTTATCCTCTGCGCATGCGCAGAATGCTTTGCACATGCGCAGAGGGTAAAAGAACCCAAATGGCGGCGTCTGGGCGAAGTCTCCCGCTTCCATCGCTATCAGCTGTCCGGCGACCTGCAGGCAAGCCTGAACCCGGAGCATTTCGCCCCTGGTGCCACGCCCCCTTTGTCACCTCATCTCGCGCGGGGAGGGGGCGTGGTGTGGCGGGGGTCACGGAGGCAGGGGGGTCATGGAGGAGGGGGGTTGCGGGGAGGTCACGGCATTAGAAAGGTTGAGAACCACTGCCTTATACCATCCCAACCAAATGGTTGTCTAGTCTGTTTTTGAAAAACTCCAGTGATGGAGCACCCACAACTCCAGGAGGCAAGTTATTCCATTGATTAATAGGTCTCACTATGATTTCTAATCATTTCTATTGCCGTTGTGCATGTCTAATTTACTTTCATACATTGCACTAAGCCAGAGGTGGGTTCCTCCCGGTTCTATAGAACCGGTAGTAAACCGGTGGTGACGTCACGGAGCCGGTTCTGTCGGTGCCGGTTCGTGGATGCCGCCATCTTGTTTTTGGCTTTATTTATTTATTTTGCTATTTTTTGCTGGTTTTTGCTTCTGCGCATGCGCAGAAGCTGAGTTTTCGGCACTGCCATGCGCTGCCATCTTGTTTTTGGCTTTTTTTTTTTGCTATTTTTTGCTGGTTTTTCCTTCTGCGCATGTTCAGAAGCCAAGTTTTTGGCACTGCGCATGCGCACCCGTGCATTCAAAGTGCACATGTGGCCATGCGGCGCGCAATGCACACACAGCCACGCGGCGCGGGAGGAAGTGAACCGGCGGCGAGGTAAGTTAGAACCCACCCCTGCACTAAGCTATTTTTTAACCACAGTTTAACATACAAATATACAATTTGTATTAATTGTAGTAATATATAAACCACAGTTAAGTTCACATAACTTTAAAAAGCTTTTAAAATCACATCAGTGCTTATCTTTAACTATAAAGTGAACCTAGCCCAGAGGTCTTCAAACTTGGCAACTTTAAGACTTGTGGACTTCAACTTCCAGAATTCTCCAGCCAGCTATGCTGGCTGGAGAATTCTGGGAGTTGAAGTCCACAAGTCTTAAAGTTGCCAAGTTTGGGGACCCCTGACCTAGCCGATGTATATAAAGTGCAAGAAGACTAAACAACTGATCTGCTACAAGATAAAAGAGACTGCTCTACTTCTTACGGAGAAGAAAGATGCTATAGAGTTGGAAAAAGGCCGATATACCACCAATATCTAAAGAGGGACAAGATTTGATTTTAATCAGACAGTATCCAATCTAGTTCGGCCACTGGGACCAGAGGTTTAGTCTTCCAAACTTTTGGACTTGTGCTGGAGCCCAGATAACTTCTCTCTCACCAAACACATTCGATGACCCATTCTGGTGAGAGAGAAGTTCCCTGAGGATGGGCTCCAGTTTGAAAGCTTGGAAAACTAAATTTCTGGTCTGGTGACCAACCCAGATTGGATCCTGCAACATTATCCTGGGACACATATATTTGCCTTCTTTTGTTTAACAAGACACTGTAAGCTGATGTCATTACTGAATAATGACTACAAGTTGTTTACAACATTTCTAGCAGATAGACTGAAAATAATTTTGCAAGAATTTATTCATGAAGATTAATGTGGATTTTTACCTACTAGGACAATATTAGCAATGTGCTGGATATTTTGAATATTTGGAGCAACATAATGAAAAACAAGAGGCATTGGTTGTTTTTTAAATGCTGAGAAGGCCTTTCAAACTTTGAACTGGGCTTTCTAGTTCAAGGTTTTGGAAAGTATGAATTTTGGAGAGAACTTTATAAAATGGGTAAAATCTTTCACAGAAAGCACAAATAATTGTTAATAGAAATCTAGCAAAACCCTGTGAGATACAAAAAGAAACAAGATAGGGATGTTCACTGTCTCCTCTCTTGTTTGTTTCGGTCCATAAAATACTGAATAAAGTTATAAGACTAAATGAAACGATTATGGAATCAAAGATTTAAAAAGAAATTCATTAATTAAGGGTTTTTGCAGATGATGATGATGTCATTTTTGGAAGATCTTTTAAATTGAAACATTAATAGTCAAATTTTAAAAATTTGGTGCATTAGCCAAATGAACAAATAGGATTAAAAAATGAACAAAAAATTCAAAAATATGAAAGTAGGTGATCAAACAAACTGATAAACAAAATGGGTTTTAAGATTGAGAGTAAGGTAAGATATCTGGATATCAATATGACGAATATTATTATTATGTTACCGTGTTTCCCCTAAGACCTCCCCCGAAAATAAGCCCTCCCCCTGAAAATACCATTTCCTTTGGTTAAGATTAGGGAGACAGAGCTGGAAAGCAGGTAAGACTGCAAGAGGAGCCCCGTCTTGCTCCACCAGCCCCAAAATCATAAGACCTCCCCGAAAATAAGGCCAAGCGCTTATTTCGGGGTTCAAAAAAAATATAAGACAGGGTCTTATTTTAGGGGAAACACGATATTTCAATATAACTATGTTAAGACATGGAATGAAGTTTAAAAATGATAAGATGGGAAAACCTAAAGCTGTCATTGCTGGGGAGAATTTCTGTGATAACAATATCTAGAATGATATAAAGATTGTCCTCGACTTACAACTCATTTAATGACCATTCAAAGTTACCACGGCACTGAAAAATGTGTCTTATGACCAATTCTCACACTTATGACCATTGCAGCATTCCCAGTCATATGATCAGACTTCAGCTACTTGGCAACCAGCATCTATTTACAATGGTTGCAGCATCCTGCAGTCCTGGGATTGTCACTGTCCTAGGAAGCTTCTGACAAACAAAGTTAATGGGGGAAGCCAGATTCTTACAACTGTTAAAAAGATTAGAAGCCACTTCTTTGTATCTTTTTTTTCTTTCCTTTCTATTTTTTCTTTTGCTTGCTTTCTTTCTTACATTTTTACCTTTCTCTTTGATTTGATTTTTTTTCCTCTTCTATTACTTTGTGTTAATTTTTAACTTCCTTTTAAATTTTTTTAATAATATTATATTAGAAAAATAAAAGAGACATCTCTGCCAATCTCTTCTTTAATTCAGTAATTGTTTCCCCCCCACACACCCTCTTCACTTGCTTTAAAAAGAGCTTGCTTTGATATCTGCTAGACCAGGGGTGTCAAACTCGATTTCATTGAGGGCCGCATCAGGGTTGTGTTTAACCTTGGGGGCCGGGGTGGGCATGGCCAGCTCAATGTCACTCGTGTCGGGGGCGCCTGTGGTGGCCCAAGCACTCTGCCAGCAAAAATGGGCTCCCGAGCTCTGTTTTCGCCTGCAACAGCCTCCTGTAACCCTCTGCCAGTAAAAACAGAGCTTGGGAGGGCCGCCTCGGGCCAGTCCTTCAATGTTTCCCGGGTGGCCCCACGGGCCAGATCTAAGCACCCCGTGGGCCGGATCCCGCTCCCGGACTTTGACACCCCTGTGCTAGACCACTTCTTTTAAAAGGAGAGATCATTTTCGTTTTTGATTTAACATGGATATATTTTATCATCAAGCTACCCAAATCCTTTTTGATGCCAGCATTTTAATAGTTGAATGGCTTCATTTAAAATAGCAGTATAGCACAGATTTTAAATTGATTTGTGACCAGAATTCAGTGCCTGTGATCTTTCATGTGTCCTTCATGTTTCATAACAATTAACTGCATGATTAGTTTGAATGGAAGCTGCATGTTCTGTCTTCTGCCAAGTAAAGATTGCTGTTTAAGAAGGTTGAGCTTATTCATTTTCTGAATTCAACTCAACAGCAGACATAAATGTCATCAAGAAAGAAAGATGAAAACCAGCAAAAGCACCCAAAATACGGACATCAATGTACAGCTGATAGATCATACTTTTGGAGGTTGGGAGGTCTTATATGTTGCTAAAAGAAAAAAGAGAAGTTGTGTAGTGTTTGTGCTATCATGTATCATTGAGTAAAAAACTTATAGCTGGCAAAGCAAAAAGCAACATTTTCACAGAAAGTCAGGAATATACAAAAGCGCCCTCTGAATTCATTGCTCTCATTACTTATAGAAAATAACTGAGGAATTAATGATTTATTTAGGTCAACCAGAGGGTTTGATGATAAACTGTCCTGTCTGGTTCAATTATTAAAACTGTTTAAACTGGAGGGTTGCAATCTGTCCCACTGCCATTGGTGGGATACAGACTGGACAGCCAATGGTATGCAATATCATGGAAAGGTAAAACCAAGATTCACAGTAGATAGACCCATGGTTAGGTAGAATCTAAGTCAAAGCAGCCAGAGCTATTGTAGGTAGACGACAGCTAGATGACCCCTTCAACAATAGAAAAGAAGTCCTTTGCACATCTATTTTGAAGCTCCAGAAGTGCCAAATAGGAAATGCAAATTGTGGGAACTTTCAGCTTTATGAATGCAAAGCAGAAAGCTGGGAGATGATGAGTCACACCAGGCAGAAAAACATTTCTTAAAAAGACCACTCTCTCCTTCCATTTTTAGCCTAAATGTATGGGTGTAAGCAGCTATAGAGATGGCCTTTAGACCATCCAGAAGCCATCAAGATAAGAACAAGTGCAGTAGAGGGAATTCAGCCCAAGGATACGGGTAAGTATTGGAAAAAGTCTCTGGTTGATGCCCTTTGACTCGCTATGCTATAAGTCAGCGGTTCTTAACCTGTGGGTCGCGACCCCTTTGGGGGTCGAACGATCATTTCACAGGGATCGCCGTGCACATTAGCCCGCCATCTTGGTGCCACCGTCACTGCAGGGGTGAAATGGTCCCGGTTCAGCCGGGCCTGCGGGTCGCCAGACAGCCAGTAGCGACAGAAGTGGGAGACTTCGCCCACCCGCCCGGATGCCGCCATTTGGGTTCTTTTACCCTCTGCGCATGCGCAGAACGCTATGCGCATGCGCAGAGGGTAAAAGAACCCAAATGGCGGCGTCCGGGCGAAGTCTCCCGCTTCCGTCACTATCAGCTGTCCGGTGACCCGCAGGCAAGCCCGAACCGGGAGCATTTCACCCCGAGGCGCGGCGGGGGTGGGGGGCGGGCGCGGGCGGGGGGGGGGGGGGGGGGGGGGGGGGGGGGGCGGGGGGGGCGGGGGGGGGGGGGCCGGGGGGGGGGGTCGCAGGGGGGTCGCGGCATTAGAAAGGTTGAGAACCACTGCTATAAGTGGAAAAACACAGGCTTGCAAGATACTGTTACTATAGCATAGTTCAACTAAGTGTAGAGCTAGTCTTCCTGGGGAGTCAGTTTCCCTTATCGGGTCTACCTCATAGGCCTCACAACAGAGATCATTTTAAAAAGAAGAAATTAAAAATTGTTTTTCTTTAACCAAGCAAACAGACATATACAAATAAAGAGTGGGGATCATGAGCAGTTACTTGTTCCCAGGTTCTCTCCAAAACTGTAATAAAGAGGAAGTAAAGAAGATCTCCTGAAGTGAATTCCAAAAGAGGGCAACCATTAGCAAGATGTCTTGAGCCAATGATCCAAAAGATAATGTGGAACTCTCAGCTAGCCCTCTTTGTCAGATCTTACTGATTTGGCAGATTCAACTTGGAGAAGTCGCTCAGGAAGGTAACTGGTCCTTGATATACATAGGGCTTTCAAGGTGACAACCAGCACTTTGAATTGTACCCAGAAGTTTGTGGGCAGCCAGTGCATTTCTCACTATAACATGTGCATGGGTGAACCTCCATGCACCCATAACTACACCAGCTGAAATTTCAGATGATTTTCAAGAAACCTTCAGATGACATTTCAATAATCCAGATGCAAGGTGGCAAGGCATGAGTGACTGGAAGTTTTCAAGAAAGGATTGGACAACCATTTGTCTGGAATGATATAAAGACGCCTGCCATGGACCTCCAAGGTCCCTTCCATGATAGCCTCTACATCCTATCAAGCAGGAGCTGTGAGTCCAGGAGGCAATATCAACCCAAGGGTGTGTGTGGTGTCCCAAGGCAGCATTTTCTGGTAACACCATCTACTGCTTATGCAGATATTTGCATTTTCAGAATGATGCAGAAGGAGGGGAAAGCCCCTAAGCTTTGGCACCCTAAGCTACTGCATATTTGGCCTTAACCTAAAGCCAGCCCTGTATCCTTAAGAGGCTGGCCAGCTCCATCACTAGCCTATCCAGAGTGAAAGATGCTGAGCCCTTGTGCCAGTGACATTCTAGATGTCTTTTCTGAAATGAGGGTGGGAGTGGCCACTGGAACTTTGCGACCCAGGGGCAGGGATCTGTTGCAACGTCAAACAATCACTAAGTAACCGGTTGTAAGTCAAGGACTACCTGCAGAGGTACATTTTTAAAAGAGAAAAACATCTCCAACAGCTGATTTGGAACTTATTTCATTCAGAATAACAATCAAAAACTGGCTAAAAAGCCAAGGACATTTCTGTGTTTCTGTGCTCTGAAAACAAACAGTGTACCCTATGCTGAACAAGAGGCTTTCTTATGATCCAGCATCTAGGTATGAATATGTACAGGAATTAAATGGGAATAAGTATGGATTTATTTCAGCTTTATTAGAATCGTTTTTCTTACAGGCAAGTTAGAGCTTCTCACATTTTCAACATGCATTTTCTTATATAATACCTAGTATTAAACATTTGTATAAGAGGATCTGAAGAGAAAACTAAGCACCTGGAGAAACCAAAACACAGACACACATTACACACACACACACACACACACACACACACAAAGCATTCACTTTGGCACCACTAAACCAACACCCACACACACATTACACCCACACACACACACACACACACACACAAAGCATTCACTTTGGCACCACTATAGTGGGCAGGACATTTCTATCCTTCCTGATTGGGCAGCACTACCAAAGATAGTACTAATGCTGATAAAGAGGGATCAGAAGTAATTCTGAACAAGACGTACCACAAAAACGAGTTGTTCCACAATTGTCTGACAAAGCAGCATTTATTCCATAACTAGTCAACTTAGTTTGATTAATCCTGGAAGACGATTTGGCTATGAAATACATATGGACTCTGAAATACTGTAATTTATCTTTATCATGCAAGATCTAGAACTTTTGTCCCTTATGGCTTACAAAAATGGTCTAAGATTGACTCTGTAATAAGGTGAAGGTTTCTCTTGTCCAGTCATGTCTGACTCTAAGGGGCATTGTTCATCTCTGTTTCTTGGCCAAGGGAGCCAGCTTTGTCCAAAGACATTTCTGTGGTCATGTGGACAGCATGACTATACACAGAGGCATAAGGAGCACTGTTACCTTCCCACCCAAGTGATACCTATTTATCTACTTGCATTTACCGTATTTTTCACACTATAAGATCAGACCACCTTAGCTTTAGAGGAGGAAAACAAGAAAAAAAAATCTTCCTCTGCCTCCCAGCAACCATCTGGCTAATGTCCTTGCAGCAAACAGCAAACAGCCTGGTCAGCTTCAGCACGTTATCGCAGCTCCAGCATGTGGCTCGTCAGGGCTGTGCTCTGTTGCACCCACCACCAGTCAACTGAGCTGAGCTGCTGCCGCCACTGGGGAACACTGGAGCCTTCGCTGCCAAGCAACTGATTGGCAGTTGGATCGGCCTCCCAGAATACTGCCAATCAGCTGTTCTAGGCGGCAGGGATTGCCGCCACCTATCGCCGCTGATCGCCACTGCCACCACCTATTGCCACCACCGCCATTTGGTGGCAGCAGCGATCAGCGGTGGCGATCGGCGGTGGCGGCGGTGATACCCCCCATCTAGAATAGCTGATCAGCGGTATTCCAGGAGGCCAATCCAACCGCCGATCAGCTGCTTGGCAGCGAAGGCTCCAGCATTCCCCGGCAGCGGCAAATGGCAGCAGCGGTGACAGGCGGCGGCGGTGACAGGTGAACACTGCCACCGCATCAACCCCCTCCCCCTGCCGCTCTATAAGATGCACAGACATTTCCACCCACTTTTTTGGTGGGGGGGAGTGCATCTTATAATGCAAAAAATATGGTACATGCGTTCGAACTGCTAGGTGAGCAGGAGCTGGGGGAAGTAACAAGAGCTCACACTGTCATGCAGTGCTCTGGTCTCAAACCCAGGCTGTCAACTTTCAAGTTGACAAGCTCTGCATCTTTAACTACTGAGCCATTGCACCCCCTGTGTAATAACCAATACTGTCACTCAATTATTCAGTTTCTGAACTGCTTTTTCAAGACACTGGATGTTTTAGGCCTGTGAGATCCAAATTTAATTCTTACATATGTGAGTCCACAGAGTCTAGAAAACAGAGTTAGCCTATGGTTAGATGGGTGGCTAATAAATTTAACAAATAAATACATAAATAAAATAAATAAAACCATATGTATTCAGCTATGTATTGAAAACAACCACATTTAGAATCAGTATATCTTTGATATCTTATGATGGGAAAAACAATTATTATTCTCATATGCTGCTTGTGGATTTATAATACCTAGTAAAGTATACCACCTTTCAAGGAGATATTTGGGATGTTTTGGGAAAAGGCTGACTCTTGAGAGCACCGTATAATTCTCGCCCAGGGAAATGATTTCAATATATTATTATTATATGCACAAAGATGGAAGATTACAGAAATATTCCTAATGCAGACGTGGATTGTGAAAATGGCTGAGCCTGCAGAAATGGCTAAATTGGCATGCTCTGTTAAGGAGAGAACTATAATTACTTATATAAAAGACTGGAAGCCTTTTATGGACTTTTTGCTGAAAATGGATTAAAATGAACGAGAGATTTGGGGCTTTATTGATTAAAAAGGTCTACTTATGGGAACAAGGGAACAAAGATATGTAACTTGGGAAGATGGAGATGGCAATTAGCAATAGCAATAGCAATAGCACTTAGACTTATATACCGCTTCATAGTGCTTTACAGCCCTCTCTAAGCGGTTCACAGAGTCAGCATATTGCCCCCAACAATCTGGGTCCTCATTTTACCCACCTTGGAAGGATGGAAGGCTGAGTCAACCTTGAGCCGGTGAGATTTGAACCGCCGAACTGCAGCTAGCAGTCAGCTGAAGTAGCCTGCAGTGCTGCACTCTAACCACTGCGCCACCTCGGCTCTATTATGCGGCAAAGAAGATCAGACGTTCCTTCATTAGATATCTGTCTTTTCTTTGTCTTTTATTATCTTTCAAGTTTTATTTTATTTTCCTATTTTTTATTTCACATCTCTGTAGTTTTTTTAAACCTGTGTAAGATAATCCTATAATAAAAATTATTTTTTTAAAAGGAAGTGCTAGTACTAATACATAAAGAGTACTGTTCTATGTCTCCTCCAGATTCTACCAAGTGACATTTTTCATAATTTATTTTTTGTATCCATCAAGAGTTCAAGGCAGGATTTACCACAATTTGTCTTTCAGCTTCTCCCTCCAATTTCTTTGAGTTATGTCAGGTTGAGTGACTGTGACTGGCCCAAAGGCACCCTGTGAGCTCCTACTGTATATTGAGGATGGATTTGATTCTGGCTCTAATCCACAACTTTAATCCCTGTACCACAGGAGGTCTTTGTATCAGGAGTTACTTCTGTGAAGAAGCCTGATACAGGTAGGCCTCAACGTCCGACCACAATTGAGCTAAGCAAAACTTTTGTTAAGTGAGTTTTGCGCCATTCTACAACCTTTCTTGCTACAGATGTTAAGTGAATCACTGCAGTTGTTAAGTTGGTAACACAGTTGTTAACAACTGCAGTGATTCACTTAACATCTGTGGCAAGAAAGGTTGTGAATCTGGCTTCCCCATTGAATTTGCTTGTCAAAAAGTCACAAAAACTGATCATATGTCTCCGGGACACTGTAACTGTCATAAATATGAGCATGTTGCCAAGCGTCTGGATTTTGATCAGGTGACCATGGGAAGACTGTAAAGGCTGTAAGTGTGAAAAATGGTTATAAGTCACTTTTTCAGTGCCGTTGTAACTTTGAATGATCATTAAATGAATTGTTGTAAATTGAGGACTCCCTGTAAAGCAGTAGCCCCCAACCTTTTGGGCACCAAGGACTGGTTCCATGGATAAAGGTTTTTCCGCAGACCGGAGGGGGTGTGGTTTTGCATGCTGCCTGTGGATGGGGCTTCACTTGTTTGTGCGGCCTGGTTGCTGGCATGCCCCACGGACCGGGGGTTGGAGACCCCTGCTGTAAAGATAAAGTTAAGAAGCTAAAAATCAAGCTTAATCTTCTTAATCCAAAGCCCTTGAGAATGCTTGCTAAGACCCTCTTGAAGATGGAAGCTCTTTGACCCCAGGGAATCTTTACCTATCTATGTGAGAGGAGAGACGATCTACCTGAATGCTATGGTAAGATAAGCTGCTCTGGAGGTAAAGAAAAAAACAACTTCAAACAGGAATTTAATTATTATGAGCTTTGGAAGGGGAGAGCCAAGGGATCCAATATGGACGATCACTTAAACATGAGCCAGCAGTGTGCGGCAGCAGCCAAAAAAGCTAAATACAATCCTTGGTTGTATAAACAGAGGCATAGTATCAAAATCACATGAAGTATTAGTACCACTCTATAAAGCCTTAGTAAGGCCACAACTGGAATACTGCATCCAGTTTTGGTCACCACGTTACAAAAAAAATGTTGAGACTTTGAAAAAAAAGTGCAAAGAAGAGCAAGTAAGATGATTAAAGGCCTGGACCACTAAAACATATGAAGAACAGTTGCAGGAAGTCTTGAGAAAAGAAGGGCTAGGGGTGACATGATAGTAGTATTGCAATATTTGAGGGGCTGCCACAAAGAAGAGGGGGTCAACTTATTTTCCAAAGCACCAGAAGGCAAGACAAGAAACAATGGATGGAAACTAATCAAGGTGAGAAGTGACCTAGAATGAAGGAGAATGTCCTAATATTG
>QLTV01002925.1:1627073-1644019 GCA_003457575.1 Thermophis baileyi | reverse complement strand
GGTGTCCGGGCGGGTGGGCGAAGTCTCCCGCTTCTGTCGCTACCGGCTGTCCGACGACCCGCAGGCATGGCCGAACTGGGAGCATTTCACCCCTGCAGTAACGGTGGCACCAAAATGGCGGGCTAACGCGCACAGCGACCCTGTGAAATGGTCGTTCGACCCCCAAAGGGGTCGCGACCCACAGGTTGAGAACCGCTGGCTTAGAGGGAACATTGCCTCCAAGGTCCCTTCCAGCTGTATTCTGATTGTGATATTGGACACTGCGTTTGCTGTATATAAAGACTATAGTGTTCCTTACCTCTCTTCAGGCGCAATTTGTTTATTTATTTAAAAAAAATTCCTCTGTGGCATAAATGTCTTCAGTTTTCAGTGATTGAAATCGTTGCCCATGAAGCTGCTAATTTCCAAGGCAAATTGGATTAGCATAATAATTGTGTCCTTGGGTCCCTTACTGATGGTAAACTTAATTAGGTCAGTCTTAAGGACCTGCTATTTGAATTCATCTTCTGAATGATTGTTAATTAGCCCTGTTGAAGATGCTCCCGTATACTTATAATCCTCTTGTTTCTTAAGGGTGTTAAGAAGCAGAGGTTGTTTGCAAACAAAGCAAAATAAAACAAAAATCCTTTATAGATTTTTCAAATTAGCTTTGTTTGCTCGGCCAGAAAGAAACAAGTACTTCAAGGGGTTTCCCCTCCCCCATTTTCTTTGTTTCTTGGAAATATTTGCCATAATACCTCAAAATAGTAGCTATTCTTTTGTTTGGCAAGTAAATATTTTGCTGACTTCACTTTTCTTGTCCTGAGAATCTATTTTCTAGGAATTAGAGATTACCCACTCCTGAACTCTTAAGAAAACAGTCACCCAAAACAACTTTATCCCTAAATAATTTCATACTTCTATAGTCACTTGTACAAACAAGCCTCTCTTTAAATCTACCCCAGCAGTTGCTTTCAGAAGCAAGGAAAGAAAAGCAGAACAATGTAGTCTCTCCCCCCCCCCGCCCTGTAAATATACAGCAATAAAAACAATAACTTATTTTAGATGCCTTTACAGACTTCAGGATAAAAATTGCTGGTCCACTTTAAGAATCAAAGTTTTTAGTGAACCTTCAAAAAGTTCAGGTAGTCTATTCGCAGGATATTTTGGAACCATGGGTAAGGAATTAAATGCCTCCGTTCTTGCCTCCTGTTATTGTACTACTGTACATATATTTTATTTATTTATTAGATTTATACAGTCCCGTCGTCGTCGTCCACCCGCCATCTCACCTAAGTGGTTTTGGGCAACTCATAACAATTTAAAACAACAATCCAATAAGAACAAGTTAAAAACCAATATACAAGCATATAAAATCATCAATAACTCATCAGCAGTCAAATCCATCCTTGTTTCAAGCCCCACAAAGCCATTGTAAAATTTCCCCATCCTTGATGTATGTCAAGCATGGTGGCAGAGCAGTGGTGAAATCCAATTTTTTTTACTACCGGTTCTGTGGGCGTGGTGTGGCTTGGTGGACGTGGCTTGGTGGGCATGGCAGGGGAAGGATACTGCAAAATCTCCATTCCCACCCCACTCCAGGGGAAGGATACTGCAAAATCTCCATTCCCTCCCTACTCTGGGGCCAGCCAGAGATGGTATTTGCCAGTTCTCCGAACTACTCAAAATTTCCGCTACCGGTTCTCCGAACTACTCAAAATTTCCGCTACCGGTTCTCCAGAACCTGTCAGAACCTGCTGGATTTCACCCCTGTGGCAGAGCCATGCCTTCAGGGCCTTCTTAAAGGCTAGCAGGGTCAAAGCCAATCTACCTTCTGGGGAGGGGGGGATGATGTCCTTTTTATGTATTTTTGAAAGCTCATATGCTAGACCTGACTCACAAACACCAATTCAGTAATCCTTGACTTATGACCGCTCACTTAGCAATTATTTGAAATTATGATGAACCTCCCAAAGGGTATTTACGATGCATATTTGAAGTTCAGACCACCAGCTCCCCCCTCACACACACACACACACACACACACACACACACACATTTTGGGCACTTGTCAACCAGCCTGCATTTATAGCGGTTTGCAGTGTCCCATGGTCATGCAATGTATGATGCTCTTACTAGAAATCAGCATTTTTCTGGCAAAAAAAAAAAATGCTCACTGAGGGCAATGGCTTCCCTTAACGACTGTAGTGTTCACTTAAGGACTACTGTAATATATGTCATAAAATCAGGTTGGTCGTGGGTGCCTTGACTTACAACCGTCACGACACACGATAGAAATCATGGGCTCCATTATAGTTGTAAGTTGAGAATTAGTTATATTGAAATGCTGTCTCTCTTCTCCATCCATTCCATAATATTCTCACTATGGTACCTGCTCAGTGATCTCAGAAAGAACGACCAGGGAGGTCACACCCTAACAGTCCAAAACCAAATGAGATTTGTAAACTAATCCCAGGTATGTCAGTCAGAAGAGCAGCAAGGACTACAGGCCGTCATATCCTGTTGACAACTCAAGAGTTCTCTGAACGTTGCTAAACTACACCTCTGAACATCCTACTGTATGCAGGGATGTTGAAAACGGTACAGGTAATCCTCAACTTACAACGGTTTGTTTAGTGACCATCCAAAGTTACAAAAGCACTGAAAAAAAAGTGACTTACGACCATTTTTCACAATTACGACCATCGTAGCATCTCCACGGTCACATGATCAAAATTCAGACGCTTGGCAACTGACTCATATTTATGACGGTTGCCCTGGGGTCATTTGATCACCTTTTGAGACCTTCTGACAAGCAAAGTCAATGGGGAAGCCAGATTCAATTAACAACCGTGCCACTAATCTTACAACTGCAGTGATTCACTTAACAACGGCGTCAAGAAAGGTCGTAAAATGGATCAAAACTTGCTTAACAACCGTCTTGCATAGCAATGGAAATTTTGGGTTCAATTGTGGTCATAAGTGAAGGACTACCTGTAATTCAACAACTCTCGGTAACAATCCTTGGTCTTAATCGAAAGGCTGAGAAGTGATTGTCCTATAACTGGCAAATGTAAGTATGGGCACAGAAAAAGATATTGGACTGGAGATCAGCTAACATAATAAAGATGTAAAGTTCTTTTCTCCTTGTTGTATTATCATTTCTTGGTCTTGTGTTACAACCATAATAAACATTAGTCTGTCCTACAATAAGTATGACCCCCTGCTATGTAGCTATTGTATACCGTAACATGCACCTACTGGATATACTGAATATACTGGTGAGATGCACAACATACTATTCCTGTATGTGACACATATACACGGCCACTCCATGCCTACCCAATTTACTTTCTAAAACACCTCCCAAGGTAAGCACTGCTTACCTTTCATGTGCATTCACACACTCCTTTTAAAAAAAAGTCAGGAATTCAATCAAGGTTATCTTCTTGTGTTGCAGAGGCTATCTTTTCTGAACAGTTTCCTCCATAATCTTTGCTTCTTAAAAAAAATATGTTTGCAAACTACCGTGACAGTTCTAATAACCAGCCCTAGATACAGCAATTGCACCAATTACTGTATCTAGAGTTGAAGTGAAATTTCCCAGAAGACTTTTTTCTGTGAATATTTGAGATTTTTTTACCCACCATCCTCTCCCGCCATTATGCTCCCAAATGACACTAAACCCAAGCACTATAGAAAGTGTTAAATTGTGAGCCCCAAACACTTACACACAATGCTTCTTGCTGGGCTCAGAATTTAAAAGAAAGGGAAACTTGCAAAGATTGATGATAGATAGAGGATAGATAGAGGATAGATAGATAGATGATAATAGATAGATAGATAGATAGATAGATAGATAGATAGATAGATAGATGATAATAGATGATAGAAGATGATGGTGATGATGATAAAGAAGAAGATAGATGGATAGATAGATGACAGACAGACAGACAGACTTGCTTCTCTCTAAACTCTTGGAATACTTCTCTAGAACTTTGATAAAATAGGATCCTGCCCACAATTTCTCTCTCAGCAGGAGAAGCTTGTTGAGATGGCCTTTGTGCAGGTGGACTGGAGCTGATGCCCCATGCATCTTGAGGACACCATGAGAAGAAAGGCTGTGTCTGAGAACTGAAATACCTTGAGTTTATACCCAGAATCAAAGGAAGCCCAAAAGCAGCTGAATGCACCACATAGCACAATAGACCATGTAATCCTTCTTCAGTCCAAATAAGTGATTTGGACTTTCAAAGAAATCAGGGCTAGTAAATCATTAGTAGGTTCAACCGAGGTCTCCAGCAGTCCTGTACCTTAGCTCTGCTATTCAAGATGGAGCCCAGTTCCAGAACTGGTCCTGTCTATCAGCAGTCTATACTATTGGAGAAACCCAATCCGGGGGGGGGGGATGGCAAAATTGTTTCGCAGAGGTCAAATAGGTCAACCTGTCTTGCAACTGATCCCACTCTGGAAAAGACCCAATGCGACTAGTTTTCCCAGAACCCCTTCCTCACTGTCCCCCAACCGAGTTAAGGCTGGGTCTTTACAGCAGAACCGAATCGGGGCTGCCGACCCATTTCCACGTCTCTCCCTCATCAGGCATATGGACTACGCAGCGCCGAAAGGGAAGAGCTCCGGGCGGCCAGACTAACCGGGGGTTAGTTGCTCGGCGCTCTCGGCTTCGAGCCGGAATCGCGGGCTCCGAACTAAACAAAGAGGGAATCGGAGACAAGACGTCTAGATCTCCTTAAGTCCCGGATCGGGAGATCTGCTGCAGTCCGCCAGTTACAGAAACGTCCAGCCCGCTAGAGCTGTAGTTGGGGGAAGCCTCTGGAGCTTGGGCGGCCCTTGACCTGCAGGGGGCAGCCGGCCCGGGCATGGGGGCGAGCAGATGCGAGGACCGGTGCCGTCCGAGGGGAAGGGAGCCCGTGCAAACCTTCGGAGAGGCGCTGCTGCTGCGCTACTCCAAGATCGCCCCCCATAAGCTGCTTCATAAATAAGCTCGGCCCCCGCTGCTTCAGTTGCTCTGCCCCGGTTCCCGCACACCTTCCCCCCGCCCCCGCTTCCCCCGAGCCGTCCAGCGCTCCCTGCCCGTCTTCGCCCTCGCCTTCCACCTTGGAGACTGTCAAGCCTGGGGACCCTTCCAGATCGACCCGCGGGAATTTGATTCGCGAGAGATCGGGCGGCCGTGTCTTTCCCTCCGCCGGAGGGCGGCCGAGCAGACACACAAAGAAGCCGGCAAGTTTGATTTACCTGGAGCTCGGAGCTGGAGCTGTGGCTGTGTCTGGCTGCTGACCGGAGTGCGCCCATCAGCCGCACCGAGGCAGGCTGCGCCCTCGGCTCCCGTGTCCAGATGCGCCTGGTGGGCTGCCGCCTTCTCCTCCTGCGGCTCCCCTCCCTTGGCGGGCGGCGTCACAGCGCTCCCTGGAGTCCGGCGAGCTGCTCCAGGGCTTCTCCTGGCAAAGGGAATGCGCCTCGGCGCTCGCTCGCTGCGGGAAAGTCTGTCCAGAATGCTCTGTCGAGAAAGGGAAAGGGAAAGAGGAAAGGGAAAGGGAAAGGGACGTCCCCCTCCTTCCCCTCCCTTGCTCCAGCTTTTGGCCTGAAGAGCCGCCTTCTAGCGATTACAATTCAGACAACCTTTCCAGAAATTAATATGCGTTTCCCGTTCCTGAGTTGTACATTAGATTGATTTGGCAGCGAGAGTCCCATGCGAAGTGCTGAAATTTGCTAGGGAAGGTGTTCCCGAGTCTTTCCTTCTTACTTGATGTATTCACGCCTTTCCAGGATACATTTTAAACTGCAGGATACATTTTAAATACATTTTAAACAGGGTACATTTTAAACTTTTAAAGTTTCTTTCCAGAAACTTTCAGAGAGGTTCTCTGTTCTCCCTTGATTTTACCTGCCAAACAAGGACTTTTCCAGACACGAAGGATGAAGGGGGACAATGAATGAATGATTGGGAGATCTTCCCATTTTACCTCATTCCGAGGCCAGTTTTCCCCAGCCTGGACCAAATTATATAGGGGTCCAGAGGACTGGGGAGTTCTCATAATAATTCCAACACAGTTTGACCCCAAGGTCAGAGAAGGCGAGGTAGGAATCATAATGTCCACCTTAAATAAGCCTATTTCATTTGGGACTAGAAAATGCATCCAGATAGAAAGAAGTCTATATGGACAGGATTTCCATATGATTAATTCCCTTAATATTGATTTAGCAAAGCCAGGTACCCCCATAATAGTTCTCAAGTTCCAATTCAGCTATCTACTGATTTCTGCCCAAAAAAATTATTTTGCAACATTGCAGTTTCCTAAGGAGGTGTGTGCGCATAGCTTAACTGCTGAAATTTGTGCAAATATTAATGCTTAGGAATAAATAGGGATGTAATTTTGTCGGCTTTACCCTATATTTTTGGCTGTGTAAGAGCTGGATTTCATTTCCAGCTGTCCCAAAGCTGTCTATCATAGGAGAGATGGGTCCACAACGTTTCTTTAATGTGGATATTGTACATATGGGAAATTACCTGTGTAAATCCATAGAAAATCTTTTTTTAAAAAAAAATCTGTAAACTAAGTTTAGCAAGGGCTCCTAGGCCTTCAGATTGCATTGATAGAAACACAAATGGAAATTAAAGCTACTCATATGGTCTCTTTTGGGGGCAAAGCAAACTCTCAGTGTCAAAGTGTCAACATTTTGATGTTACAGAAAACTTCAAAAAATACAACTTCCCTGTTTGCGTGTATTCCATGAATGATATTTTACAGATGCATTTGCTCCTAAAATAATCTTCCCTTAACCTTGCTGCTTCCAACTTCAAAGCTCTTAATCCAGTCACAGTAGGGAAAATTGAACTTGTCATAAGTAAATATTTGAAGGGGATAAAGTGTGCCCGACAAAATATTACCTCACCATATGGAAAAGTTTCCATGGGCTGCTGCAGTTGCAGTCCAACCTTGACAGTGATTTAGGAAGTTTAGATTGTCCAGGTATTATAACTCAACTGGGTGAGCTCAGCCAGACATCACTGTGCCCATATATTATATTTAGCTATGGCATTGTGTGATTGGTTTGGTTGTCTTAGTGTATATACAGTCAGAGCAGCATGGTGGGCTAGAGGTGGAGATCTCCCCTCATAGCAATAGCAATAGCAATAGCACTTAGGCTTACTGAATATACCACTTCACAGTGCTTTACAGCCCTCTCTAAGCAGTTTACAGACTCAGCATATTGCCCCCAACAATCTGGGTCCTCATTTTACTCACCTCGGAAGGATGGAACGCTGAGTCAACCTTGAACCTGGTGAGATTTGAACTGCCAAATTACAGGCAGCTGGCAGGCAGCAGAAATAGCCTGCAGTACTTCATTCTATCCACTGCACCACCACAGCACTCCATAATTAGGAGGCTGTGAGTTTGATCCTAGGTAGTGGCAGATATTTCTCTCTCTGGGTGCAAAGAGAAACTATCTGCTGTGAACTCCGCGTAGGCATCAAGAAGGGCATCCAGCACGTAAATGCTCATCTCCATTCAGTTTCCCTGACTCCACCCAGATGCAAGGGATTACAGAGTTGTTAAAAGAAAAAAAAGTGTATATATATTCAAACCACGTTTGATAATAAACATTGTAAAATGGAAAAAATGTGAAGGCTTATCTTTACTAACAGCTATTGTTTGGTCTTAAATATCTTTCTAAATATCACTCCAACCTTCCTGTTGACTTGCATCAATTCCGTTAATCATATTAATGGCTGTAATCACTCTTTTAGGGCCGCTTAAATCCTAAAATTGTCAGGGAGGTAACCAAGTCAGACGCATCCGGATCCTAGGAGATTCCAGGATGCGCTGACATCACTAGCCATCACAAGGTCCTTCATTTTAAAGATGTGATTGTCAAGCATTTGAAATCTTAACAGGAAGATTAGAAACGTATATCTAAGTTGGAGATATATTTTATAGCAGGGGTGTCAAACTCAATTTCATTGAGGGCTGCATCAGGGCTGTGGTTGACCTCAGGGGGCTGGGTGGGCATGGCTGACTGAGTGGGTGTGGCCAGCTTGACGCCACTCCCCAAACTGCTGGCATGTTTCCTCTTCGCACTGGGTAGACTGGGCCGAAGCTACGCTGGCCCGATGTTTCCTCTTCGCATTGGGTAGACTGGGCCAAAGCGACGTGGGCCGGCCCCTTACATTTTCCAGGACAGCCCGGTTCCGGCCTGTGGGCCTTGTGTTTGGCACCCCTGCTTTATAGTAATTGCACTTAGACTTATATACCACTTCATAGTACTTTACAGCCCTCTCTAAGCGGTTTACAGAGTCAGCATATTGCCCTCAACAATCTGGATCCTCATTTTACCCACCTCGGAAGGATGGAAAGTTGAATCAACCTTGAGTTGGTGAGGATCAAACTCCTGGCAGTCAGCAGAATTAACCTGCAATGCTGCATTCTAACCACTGCGCCACCACACATATAAATAAATAATATATATCAGTCACAATTCAGTGATAGTATTTTGCTCGACTTATAGAGGACATCTGCTTGATTTTCATCTTCAGATTTTATATTCTATCTTTATTTTATCCCTGTGTTCCTTCTGTGAATGCCCCATACAATAAATAAATAAATATGTCAAGCATCAGCAACTGTCTGCCTCCACCCAGTTACAACTTCTTTTTCTTTTGAAACAGCTTGATTAAAATTTTAAAATGAAGAGACAAAAACTAAAAACTAATAATTGAGACAGAAGGGAAGAAAAAAAATAAAGAATAAAAAAGGAAAGCCAAACGTGCAGAAAGAAAAAGAAAGAAAAAATACCAAGAAATTACTTCCGACTTTCTTTTACAACATATATAAGTATAAATTTACATTAAGATTTTACTCTAAGTTTACAATGTAACTTTCATTTTTCTATTATCTACTGTTTTTAATAACCAAATCCATACAACATAAATTCATATTTTTTCATTTTATGAAAAAAGTTTAGAAGGAGCTTCCAATCAGCATTAAAATTAATATCTTTTCTCTAATTAAAGCTGTCAATTTTGCATTTCAAAAATCAGCCAGCTCCATCAACTTCTTCATCCATTCTTCCATTGTAGGTAATGTTAAATCTTTCTACCATTGTGCATATAAAAGTCTGTATCATCATATACTGTATTTTAGGAGAAGGAGTGGCAGAATCTGGAGGCAGAGTCAAAAGAGGAATCAGTCTAGAATTATTATATAGTCACAAACAGATTACCGTAAATTCAACCTTTCTTGAATTCCATTAACCCTTATCTAGTGCCAAAATAGTGCTAACTGTCGGTTGATTCCTGTGCATTGCACGAGTAATAATAAATCAGTTGAATTGGAACTTCATGGATAGTCCTGGTCTTTTGCACCTGGCATATATAAAAACAAAATTTCATGAGTTTTTATTCCCCAATTGTTTGTCCAAAAGTAATATCTCTGGTTTCAAATGTATCAATGCCTGGAATTCACTACCTGACTCTGTGGTTTCTTCCCCAAACCCAAAAAACTAACCTTAGACTGTCTACTGTTGACCTCACCCCATTCCTAAGAGGTCTGTAAGGGGCGTGCATAAGCGCACCAGCGTGCCTACCGTCCCTGTCCTACTGTCCTATTGTCCTCATCTATCTGTATTTACTTTGATTATGTTTATGTTTATACCTATACCTGCTATCTTGTACATGTTTGACAAACAAATAAATAAATAAATAAATAAATGTTCTGAATCTCTCTCTCTCTCTCTCTCTTTCTCTCTCTCTCCATGATTAAAAAAAATACTACCTTAGTCACATTTCCAACATATATTCAAAGTACCTTTACATGTTTTAGTTCTGCTCTTAATGGACAGTTTGTTCAGTGTTTTTTGAATCAGGATATAAAAGCAAGAAATTGTCTGGGCCTTTTCCTGTCTCTGTCCTATCATCCTGACACAATAAATCATGACCACGCATAGCCTTGCTCAGAGTTGTGTTGTTCTAACCATACAAATGAGCCAGTTAAGTATGCACCCTGCTCTGTGTTTGGCCTTTTGTCTGTTCTTGGAATACGTTTGGCAGTTGCACAGTACAATTTATTAATGCAAGATCAGATTCCAGGCACCCAAATTCTATTCATCTATCTTCCCCCTTCTATTGGATCAGGCTTTGCCCTGCTCCTTTGCTATCCCAAGCTACTGTATAAAGCATGGGTTATTTTCCCAAAGTACTAATTATATTCCCCTCCCCCAAATTAATAACAAGTTGGATTTTATGATGAAGCTTCCTGGATGAGAAGCGAAACATCATGTTCTTCTTCTTCCTCATGGAAAAAACAGTCTAGTTGCTTCTTGAAAAAGCATCTTTGACACAACTATGACCTGGATGACCGAGACTCTTGACAGACAAGTTGGATTTCAGCCATTTGTTTTAACCAAGGGAATAAAGACAAGAAGCAATAGACATAATTCCACAGCATATAATTGTTAGGAATTTAAAAAAGAAGAAAATTGAAGAGTTAGCCATAGAAAATCTGATCTTCAGAAATCCATTGATATTTCACATATGCTCTGAAAGGGTAAACAACAAACAGAAGCTGGGTGCAAGCAGAGCAGAAACAGCTGGCTTATCTATTTTTTAGATAAATGCATGGCGAGCTTCTAGCTCGGTGTTTTCTAAACTTGGGAATCTCCAGTTGCTTGGACTTCAACTCCCAGAATTCTTAGTAATGGCCATTGTTGGCTGAGGAACCTCTGGGAATTGAAGTTCATGCATCTGGAAATGACAGAAACAGTGCTTCTGGCCTAGGGATCAGCACACCTGCCAGCCTCTTCTTTCATGGCACATTGCTAGAAAGATCATGGTCAGGGTAAGTCTTCTTAATGTTATTGATTTTCTATAGTAAGAGATTATATTGGCCTATGAGGTGACACATCTTTTGTTATTGGTCAAGAAAAGAACCTGCCATCCCAAGTCTGTTTGGGTCAACTGAGAAATTGAGACTTGAATATGGAGATGATGATACAGAAATATGTCCATTTAAAGATTTCACATAGAATTTATACTTAAGCATTAACTTTGACATTAAGGTTTTGTGTTGCTGTTATTGTGTAACATCAATAAGTTGATCTTTTCTGCTATAAGCCTATATAGACTTTTTTCTCTCTGCCTCAGCTTTGTCAACATTGACCAGTTAAGTTGTATTGGGCTGTTAAGAACACAAATTGTATTGCAGATTCATATTCAGCTTAAGAATATCAGATGAATACTCTTTCTCTTCCCATATCTATTTTTTGTGTGAGTAATATTCATGTGGATCATTTAGTATTGCTTTGATTGCAACCATAAATAAAACCATTACATTAAATAGGAAAAAATGTTCAAACAAATAATTTCTAAATTGTTATTACCTTGTACTGACAGCCTTTGAGAGTAATTAACGAAATCAGTATGATGTCATGGAATGTTCTATTGTTTGGAATATGAACCAGATTGCCGTTTACCTTCTATGAAAAGAAAGAAATGCTGTCATTTATGAGGGATAAAACATCACACAGAGAAGGCTAATGACTGGAAAGAAGTCTACAGAGATTTTCTTTTAAAAAAAAAACCATTTTGTATTTAATGAATTCCAATTTACACGGCCATTCCTGAACCACAAATTATCTTTATTTCTTGAGATTCCTAACATATCAGCGTCAGGACAATTCCACCTTATATTATGATTCATTAATCTCAGCCACAAATAACTTGGGAAACATAGGCATTCGTAGACTTGTGAAGGCAACTAAGCGATCAAGAGTCTGGAGTAGCTTCCCTTTGTGACATTTCGGCTTTTTGGTCTAGAAATGAGAAGGCGGTATACAAAATTATACATGGTGTAGATAGAGCAGACAAGGAAAGGTTATTTTCCCCTTCTCCAAATACTAGAACCAGAGGTTGCCAAGTGAAATTAAATCCTGGAAGAATCAGGACAGACCAAAGGAAGAACATTTCACACAATGCATAATTAAATTTTGGAATTTGCTAGCACAAAATGAGATTTGTGACAAGCAATAATCACTGTTAAAAAAATAGACAATTCAAGATGTTTCATAGAAAGCATGCTAGAAAGATGGGGTTGCTTCCCTTCCTCTTTTTCTGTAAATTTAGTTTGGTCAATATGCAAAAGGAGAATACTGAATTCGTGCAAATTTCAAAAATTATGAAAAATGAAGGAAGTTTTCCATAACATTGTTTAAAAGTTCTTGTTTATTTCCAAAGAAAATATCTGATTTTATACAATTTAAGGGCTCTACCATCATAAGATTGGGTTTATAGATATCAAGAGTAATAGCACTTAGACTTATATACCGCTTCATAGTGCTTTACAGCATTCTCTAAGCCAGGGGTGAAATGCTACCAGTTCGGCCCGGTCCGGGCGTAGCAGTAGCGGTGGCTGCCGGTGATTCGGAGAACCGGTAGCGGCGGCAGCGTGAGGCTCCGCCTATCAGCCCGGACATTGCCATTTTCTTTTTTTTAACCCTCTGCACATGCGCAAAGCATTCTGCGCATGCGCAGAGGGTGAAAAAGCGCACGTGCAAGCGGAGCGAGAGTGAAAAGCGCACTTCCGAACCAGTAAGGAAGGTAAGTAGATTTCACTGCTGCTCTAAGCTGTTTGCAAAGTCAGCATACTTGCCCCAACAATCTGGGTTCTCACTTTACCAACCATGGAAGGATGGAAGACTGAATCAACCTTGAGCCAGTCAAGATTGAATTCCTGGCAATGAGCAGTTAGCCTACAATACTGCATTTTGCCACCACAGAATGGAATGATTAAAAGTGGCATATTCATTTCTTGCCCAAACCTAGCCCCAATGAAATGATTAATTTAAATTCACGTTTTGGTGTGTGTGTGGGGGGGGGTATTGGGGTGGGCCTCACAAATTTATTTTAGAATGTCACAGTACCATGAGGTTTGACAACCTAATTTTTTTAATCTAATTTTGAGTATCAAGGTGATTTTCTTTTCCCAGTAGAGAATGAATGTGTCAGAAAAGTATGTGCCAAAATATTTGCCAACAATCCATGTCAAGCTGAGGATGGATGGATATTCTCATGAGATGGCTGATATTAACTTTTAGATGCTGTTTCTTCAATGAATAATAATTTCTGCATCAGAGAAGAAGCCATGCTTAATTAAGCAGTGCACTGAGTGACAACAGTTAAAACTGATTCTCCATCTCATTTCCTCTGATGATATGATCGTTTAAAGCCCCTGGGGTCATAAAGAGGTTAGGAGCACTTTGTGATCATCTACAGTAATATGTCCCTCTTAAAATTGTCAATGTTGTGATATGTGAAATACTTGAAAGCGGCCACTGACTTTTTGCATTCAGGAGACCCGAGAAGCAAATAAGAAAACAGAAACTGTTGTATCATTAGAAACATACTGTATAGTTAAAGATCCAGGCATGGAGAAGAGAGTCAAATAGGTAAATATTACTGGTTTTCAGGCAAGCTTGACCTAGTCTGAAAATTCATTACCATGATAAGAATGTTGAGATTACATAGTAAATCTTTCATGAAAATATATGTGTAATTTGCATCTGGCAGGATGGCTAAGCCAGACATTTCAACACGCAAATTCATGAGAATACAATTTTGATTTATTTATTTTGATTTGGACTTTCTTCCTTTTCCGTGCAGTGGCTTCAGTGGCTTGCTGTGTTCATTCAAGCTTTGTTGCTTTTCTATGCAATGATTTATTTATTTTGGCTTTGATGGCTACTGTCTACTGGCCTCTGCATCCCCCCTGCCTCCAAATATTATCTATAGAGCATTCCTATGAGATAGATTAGTCTCTGGAGGAGATTGTGTGTCAAGGAGCCAAAGAGTTCAGTGACATCCTCAGCCAAGATGGGAAGTACACCCTCATGGCAGCCATTTTCTGAGTAGCAATAGCAATAGCACTTAGACTTATATACCACTTCACAGTGCTTTACAGCCCTCTCTAAGCGGTTCACAGAGTCAGCATATTGCCCCCAACAATCTGGGTCCTCATTTTACCCACCTCGGAAGGATGGAAGGCTGAGTCAACCTTGAGCCGGTGAGATTTGAACCGCCGAACTGCAGCTAGCAGTCAGCTGAAGTAGCCTGCAGTACTGCACTCTAACCACTGCGCCACCTCGGCTCTTTAGCACCTATAGTAGCACCTATAACATTTTCTCAGAATTCCAAATATATTCCCAGACATCCCAACACACTGAACAGGTCTAAATATAAGCAAGAAGAAAGCATGAGCACTGAATTAAACAAGAAGAGTGCACTGTCTAAAATAGTGAGTTCTGTCCTAATAACAAGGTTTATAGGCTGTAGAGCAGAAGTGAGCATTGTAGTTAGACTGCTGTATCCAAAGTGCGAAGAACCAAAGATAGATCCAGAGACAATGTCTAAATGCCAAGGGTTATTAGGCATGTTCGATATGCACACAAGTCATAGCTGTTCCAAATACAAAAATCTGTAAACCCAAGGAATTGACAACCATTAGCAAAGATTTATTTTTTGTTTTATTTATTTGTATCCTGCCTTTATTATTTTTACAAATAATTCAAAGGGGTGAATACTGTATATCCAACACACCTTCCTCCTCCTATTTTCCCCACAACAACCCTGTAAGATGGGTTGGTTGGGAGAGAGCGACTGGCCCAAATCAATCTTTTAGCTTTTCACACAGACAAGGATTAGGGCTGAGTGACATGAGTTAGAAATTAGGATTTTTTTTTAAAAAAAAGTGTAAATCCATCTTGTTTAATAGTAAGATCATGATGAGTTGTATAATCTCAGTCGTAATTGATCCATAAGACATAATTTTGCCTCAACTTCCAGGGCTGACTAATATCTGAAAAAAGGGATTGGGAGTAATGACCTGTTAAATTTATCTATAATTGATATTTTCATCTATGAAGGGGAAAGGGACAAGATTTCCATACTCCTACTTACCCACTCTTGATATAGCAATAATTTTATTACAATTAACACTGGCTAGACTATCTTTTTGATTGATTTGATTTTGTATTAATTTTTCAATGGTAAGTAGGAACATTACCAGTTTTATTATGACTTAAAAACATTGCTATGGATAACTGTTCTGTTTTCCTGGCTGGGTGGGCATCTCACGTTTTGATCTAACTTGTTAACCATACGGTTGCTGATTTTTAAATGTCCCTACATAGGTGCATCCTCATCAAACTATTTGTTTTCAAAGTAGGGACCATGATGTAACATATAGAAAAAGGAATAAGAAATATTAAATGAAACAAATTAAGGAACAAAGTAGTAAAATGCTATTTCGCTAAATGTAGCTTACACTTTAACACCACTCACTGTACTTCTCATGAGCATCTGTGTGCTGACAGTGTCAAAAAAGATGGTGGCCCTATAATTGAAGCTTCAGCCTATTCTAACATGCACCGTGTTGCACATAAAAAAGAACTGAGGCTACCCATTTGTCCCCGGCTGATACCCCATGCTGATATCTATATTTTCTTATGATGTCTGTTTTTGCAAACCATCTTGTATCCATAGTACCACTTAAATATCCTAACCTTCTTCTTGATGATTTTGTTTTTTTATTTTTTAACGTATTACCTGGATCTGCTTAATTTTAAAAATATTACTAATTCAATCTCTTTTTTTTCCAGTTTTACATCCTAAAGGCAATCTTTCCATTCTGAAATGGGTATACTGATCCATATTCCTTTAAAAGTACTGTTGGATCAGCATTTAAAGCAAAGGAGACTGAATCCTGGAAAAAAAAACAACCAGATCTATTGTTTTCATACATTGCAGAAAGGAATGTAGCTTCAGTCAAATTAAGTTGGTATCCTAAGAGTTTTACTTTTTATTTTGCATAAGGGAATCAGGAGTCAGCACCAATTCATTTATTAGGGTGCTTCCTTTGTCAACAATCCAGATAAAATGGTTCTAGGAGAGACCAAGCCTTGGATCCATGTTTATGGATAAGTATAGATAACACATTATTTAGATGTCTATCATTCACATACTGTATCATCAGTGGCTGTTTTATATTTTTATTTGGATAGCTTTCTTATAAAGTTGGAGAGCTTGAAAACATTATAACATTTCTATGGGAATATTTTCCCCAACAAACTGCTTAGTTTTAAAAACCACTCTAACTCTGCAAGCATTAGCAATAAGCGGCATACAAACAATACAATTTACTCAAAGGAACTCAGGAGAAATTCATGCGATGCTCCCCTCTCTTATATCTTTGATCTTTCAGCCCCCAAACTCTTCCAGTCATTTCAGTGGGTCAATCTTAAAATAAATATTTCGAGTCTACATTTAGATTTGCTTTTAGAAGGCAGGAGTTTATTTTTTCTCTCTGTCTCTCTCCAAGACTTTTAATTTGTCTTTGCTCACTATTTATTTTCACTCCAGAGTCTTGTGCTTTGTGTGGCAAATTTTATTATGGCTGCATAGTTTCATCCTAAAAATAGAAGGAAATGAAAATAGAATGAAAAAAAAAGTAATATGTCATCTGCAGACATAGTTATTGATAGATACTCTTGGGAAATTAAAAGCCAGAATGTTAAACCTGAGACTGATCGGATGAAATTTATATTTGTAATATACAACTACTTTATGCACACATTGCAGTTAGCATTTGTTGAGCCCTACAATTTATTTATTTATTTATTTATTTTATTTATTTATTTGTCAAACATGTACAAGATAGCAGGTATAGGTATAAACATAAACATAATCAAAGTGAATACAGATAGATGAAGACAATAGGACAGTAGGACAGGGACGGTAGGCACGCTGGTGCGCTTATGCACGCCCCTTACAGACCTCTTAGGAATGGGGTGAGGTCGACAGTAGACAGTCTAAGGTTAAAGTTTTTTGGGTTTGGGGAAGAAACCACAGAATAAGGTAGTGAATTCCAGGCATTTATCACTCGGTTGCTGAAGTCGTAGTT
>QLTV01002925.1:1576849-1610943 GCA_003457575.1 Thermophis baileyi | reverse complement strand
ACATGTTTATTTATGCATGATTTTTTTAAACCTGCTGTTATGTTATGGGTACAAAGTGTTGTGGCCCGCCAGCGACCTATGCAGCTGGTAGCTGATTCCGACAGCGAAGAGGCTGTTGTGGTGATGCGCCAGCGGCCTGTGCAGCTGGCACCTGAGTCGGACAGTGAGGAGGTTGGTGAGGACTCAGTGCCAGAGGCGGAGATTCAGCCAGGGCCTTCAGAACCTCCAGAAGCTCCCATCAGTGATGATGAAGAAGAGGAGGAGCCTATTCTCAATGCACAAGCACGCAGAGCGGCCAAAAGGCAGGAATGGCTTCTGAGGAGGCGGCTTGGGGCTAATTGGCCACACCCCTAGCCTATTTAAGGGATGACCACGGCTGAAGTAATTTGCAGGAAACAACTCTTCATAATTACTTTGTGTCATGACTTCGGTAACATCTGTTCAGCTTCTGTTTTCCAGTGTTATCTCTCCTGCTAATTACTTCTGGGCATTACTTCTGGGTAAGATTACTGATATTGGAAAGACTATTTCCTCAAGATTTGAGTTATTTTACCTTGGACTCTTGTCGGCTGTTAATGAATTTGAATTAACAGCCCTTGTTCAGAAAAGACTGATTTAAATGGTATTTTTGTTTGAACAACTACTAAGAAAGCTCATTGGTAGTCCTTAATTAGTAAAATAAGGTTTGTACAGACTTTGTGTGTGTTGCGTTCTTTGTGGTCCGTAGCTGGGGCAGAATGCTATCATCACCATGCACTGCTGCCAATAAATATAGTGCTGGTGCTGTGCTTTCTAGCATGCCAGCTTTCTATTTATTGATATATTTTTAAAAGATGGGCGAGTCAAGGAGCCTGATAGGCACCAAGGGATGTATGGATGGACATATTATTTTCAATGAGCATCATACTGGCCACCCCTGCCATATATGTGGAAGATATAGCCCTTCAGATTAGTAAAGTGGGAACGTTTAGCAAGCATCTTCAATGGGCATCTGTGGTATGCAGTACCTGGTTCTTCACCTCTGCATGCTTATTATCCTTAATTGTTTAAGTCATGTATAGGCAATTGGTAGATGTTTTAGTTTTCAGGTCCCATCAATAAAGTTTCTAAAAGAGAGAAAAAGGACTCAGGATAAAAAATATAAGATGCATAAAAATAAAATAAAAAAAATAAAAAATTAAGGGAATGGGACAAAAAGAGAAAATTAACAAGAAGTGGAATTATTGAGCGACCTAAAGAAAATGGATAAGAGGGAAAGGTTAGTGGAAAGGAGGAAGGGAAATAAGGTTTATATTAGTAGATTTAGAGAAATTGTGTTAATATTATTCATTTAGGATAGTTAATCAAGTTAAAGGGTTTTTATGTTGGAATGTATGATGATGAATATTATTTATAGCAAAACAGATTAGTTAAAGTGGGATGGGAAATTTGAAATATTGTTAATTGTGGATTGTTAATTAAGCTATAAGGATTTTTTAGGTAAAAATTGAATATAATGATGAATATTGTTAAGAGTAAAACAGAACAGCAGATGAAATATGAAAGAGCAATTTGGTTTAATTTTAAAGAGAATTTAAATTAAGAGATGAAGTCGAAATGTAGTGGGATAAGAAATTTGAGAAATATATGTAGTAATAGAGAAATAAGATAACTAGTTGAAGTTATTGTAAGAGATTGGATTTAGGGCAATTAGTAATATTACTTATGTATTAAAAATAAAATAAAATGAAAAGAAATATGTAAAGAGAATATTGTGGCTGAAATGGAAAATAGAGATATGATGTAAAATGAATTATGTATATGAAAAGATATGTAAAAATGATCCGAACAACACTTTGTACATAAAATATGTATGTTTGCGGGGGGGGGGGAGGAATAAAAAAATAAAAAATTGTTTAAAAAAATAATAACAACACAGGAGCTCAGTTAGCAGGTTTTCAGAGACCAAGGGAGAGCAAATTTAAATGGTTAAACCCATAGTCTCTTTTTACCTGGGTGAATGTGAATTCAGCCACCTGACAATCCTTGCTCTCCCTTTGCCTGCACAGATCTTGGGAAAACACAGCTAGAGGCATTTAAACTTGCTCCCTTTTGCTTACACATTGTAAAGGCAAAACGGGGATGAATTTTGAAAGGCTAAAGGCTGTGCCTCCAGGCTTTACCTATGCTGGCCCTGAGATCAGGTTCTTTGACCTAGTCCAGGTATGTCAAACTCGTGGCCCACAGGCCAGATGCTTCACCCGCTGGCCACCCCCACCCCGTTTAGCGAAGGGGAAAAAAGTCACAATACGTCACGTGACACAGTGAGTTTGACACCCCTGACCTAGTCGAACTACTACTTGAAAACAGGCTACCTAGTGGTTGGGGATTCTCTTAGAAACCATAGATCTACAGAAAGCGGATCTCTGAAATTCCAGGGCTCTCCCTTAAAATATTGTCATGAAATTGTAATTTTAATGCGTTGAAGGGGAAAATAATTACATGGGGTGTTGTAGTCATGTTAATTGCAATCAATTTCAGTATAATTATTACATTTTATGGATTATTGTGGCTTTATGGATGTTTGGATTTTTATGAACTGCTAAGTAGCTTTGGCAGAAGCAAGTAGGACAGAGCTAAATATAAATTAAATAAATATCTAAATAGTTAATTCCAAGAAAGAATGGTAATTGAATTTGGTCTTTCAAAAAAAGTGGAGTTTAAATTCTATATCACAGCATTTTTTACTATGCCTTTATTGCTTTAAAACAGCAACACTAAGCCTACAAACCCAGATATATTTACTGAACCAGTGATACTTCAGTAGTTATTGTTTAGGGTATCCATCCTGGATTTAGAAAAAAAAAGTAAAATAAATGAAACACAGTGGGATATCTATAAACAGTAAGTTTTTGTTTGATTTGAAATACAAGCTGAGCACCACCTAGTGGAGATTTGGCATCAACAGTTTAGTCTCTCATCGTGGCTGTGATCACATATGTATCATTGCTAATTTATTAACCGATGTGGGCTAGTTTGTACAAGATGCTATACTGACATCTGGGCCGTCAATTTGTGGTTCTGTACACTGGTTTAACACAATCTTGATCTCTTCAATACGTTTCTATCAAAAAATATTTTCTGGATGATCTTTCTTAGAATGTAAATTTTGTCAGAAATGACTGGTAAATAAAAGGAAAGTGTTTTTAAAATTTAACACACCAATTTATCTGTCCCATTTAGAAGGGTGCTATTCTCTAAATTTGGCCCAAAGCATCCACTATCCATTTGAGAAAAATCTCCAAAATGCAGAACTGCAAATTATGCAGCCGCATTGTAGCCAGCATGCTGGGCAAATTCAATTAGGTAAGTACATTATGGTTCAGTTTGTCATGTGAGGCTTAAAAAATAGATAAAATAAATCATGATTAAATTATCCATGAGTGAAATGTGCTGTACAAACACAGCCAGTGTTTTATTGTTATAAGACATCCCTTCCATTTCCTGACGTGGCAAAGTACAAGTCAGTGTACGAATTATCTAGTAATCCTGCCTTGAACAATTTTATACTAACATTTAAAGTAAATATTCACATGCATTGCTTATATCATTTCTTACCCCACCCCTTATTGACCAACCTCTCTATTAAGTTGACTTTCTCACCTATGTCACAGTAATGCCAACTATCTTTCTAATGTTGCCAGCTCATGTGCTGACAAGATTCCATTTCTTTACAGCTGGCATAACACCAAGTAATTTAAGAGTATTTGCCACAAGGAAGTTGCATGTTGTCATAGCAGTTAAGTAGTACAGGTAGTCATCTTACAACCATTCATTTAGTGACCATTCAAAGTTACAGCAGCACTGAAAAAAGTGATTTATGACCAGTTTTCAACAATTGCAGCATCCCCATGTTCAAGTGATCAAAATCCGGGCGCTTGGCAATTGGCATGTATTTATGAGAGTTGCAGTATCCTGGAGTCACATGATCACCATTTGTACATTTTCCAGCCAGCTCCCAGCAAGCAAAATGAGAGAAATCAGATTTGCTTAATGACCACGATTCACTTAACTGCAGTGATTTACCGAACTGTGGCAAAAAAGGCTGCAAAATGGGGCAAAACTCATGTAAAAACTTGCTTAGCAACAGAAATGTTGAGCTCAATTGTGATTGTAAGTCAAGGATTACTAGTAACTAATGAATTATTTAGGCCAGGGGTCCCCAACCCCAGTTCCGTGGATCACCACTGGACTGCAGCATGCCAGAAACCGGGCTGTGCAAACAAGTGAAGCCCCATCAGCGGGATGCAGGCAGCACACAAAACCACACCCCCTCCATTCCGCGGAAATCTCTCTCTCCATGGAACTGGTCCCTGGTGCCCAAAAGGTTGGGGGTCGCTGACTTAAGCCATTACCCGTGTAAAATGCTATCCACCCCTTACGTCAGCATAAAATACACCCACAAAATTGGTGGTCTGGCTCATCAGTTATAACCTGTCTCTGTTGTGCAGCCAAATTAGTGGATTTGTTGCTAGTTAGTATAGGCATACTGCTTGTTTTCCTCTGATTTACTATTTTCTTTGGCACATTAGCTAATGGGAAAATATAGTATCTACAAATGTGGACAACTGCAGCACAAATGAGGCATAACATCATTCTGCAATTTGGGGATTCGCCTGAATGTCTGGAGATTGGTTTAGCCTGCCTTTCCTCCCAAACGTCATTGAGGTATCTCACATATTAAATACATGAGATGTAGAAATGGATAGACAATGGCTGTCAATTATAAATATGTGTGCCTTTACCATTTTCAAAATTAACTGACTTAATTCTAATTCAAGCAGATATGATTGGATACACTGAGGGAGACACAAGGAAAGAAATAGCTCTAAGAAAACAGATATAGACTCCCCGCTGTTGTGTTGCTAGCTGGATCATGGAGAACTGGATAATTGAAACTGACTAGCCAATGGGCTTTCTTCACTTGGGAAAGTGATTGATGTTAAGAAATTTGTAATATAATTCAGGAAAGCCCAGTTAGACATTTCTTTTTATTTTCAGGATGCAGCAAGAAGGAAGAACAGGACTACCGTCGCAATCCTAATGCAATTTCAGAGTTCTGCTAATAGGAGTTAATAGGCACATTCCCTTTTCTTCCCTAAATAAAAAGAGAACTTCTTTTCCTCTCCCCTACTTGGGTTAGAACCTGAGCTATTTATAAAACTTGTTCCAATTACCTTTGCCTGTCATATAGGGACAGGGTAGGCATGATCTGGACCTTATCAACTAAAAATGCCCATACTATGGGACCCAGAGCATGCCTTCTTTGTTGCCCTTCAATAAAATGTTAGTCAAAAGGATCCTAATTTTCTATCATCACCCTCTGCCTCCAAGGGTACTTGGCCTTGATCCTGCTGTCCTTTAGGGAAGCTTTAAAAAGTTAACTTTTCAAACAGGCAAAGATCAAGGCAATTTATTAATTTCTTTTTGGAATTCTTCCCCCAAAGAAAAAATTAAAAAGAGTGGCAGGAACTACAATAATGCCATATATTAATACATTAATATATTGCTACTTAATATTAATACTATTAATATATTAACACAGTAATATCACCAGAAGATTGGTTAGCTGCCTTGCAGGCACATTTTAAAATCAAACTCATACCTCTACCTGCATGTTTTAGTGAGATTCCTCAATGTCTCCCTTCCCCCTCTCTAGAAAAAGTAATTTAAAAAATACACTGAATATAACTTAACATATAAGCCCTCTTTCTCATTTGATGCTAGATTAATTTTGTAACCTTTCTCTCCATGTTCACATTAAAAAGTGAAGAAAGATCAAGATGATCCTCAGGCAGCTAAATATTGTTTCAAAACTTATTACCTATGTATCTACTGTAACATGTTACTTTTTATTGGTAACTGGTTTGGATTTCTGGTAATTTATTTGGTTAGATTTGAACACAAGTGTTTATGTTCCTCGCATGAAGATGCTTTCTGCTTTTGCCTCTTGCAGCAAAATAAACAAGTTGACCATATAAACATGCACTTGAAATGTGTGTAACAGTGTCCTATTAATCTGAAGATAAAGGAGCTTATTGATGTATAGGGCTTCCAAAAATGGGCTGCAAAATTTCCAATAATCACTAGATGGCAATAAAAATAATTGTTTACATTTGGTTTTGGCTTGCTTACTTTCTTGGACCGGATCATCCCACTTGTCACACGGATAGGATGCATAAGCAAATATAGAGGAAATAAGCAAACAATCTCAACCACCTCTTGGCAAGGGTGTTCCATACAATAGTAGCTGCAACCTCCCAAGAATCTGTGTAAAACTTGAATCTTTTTAGCACTAAAGTTTGTAATAGATTTGGCAACCACTTTTCCTTCTCACTGCAGCATGCTACCTAATGCATTAGGAAGGTTTGGAACAGGGGTGAAATTCAAAAATTTTCCCTACCGGTTCTGTGGGCGTGGCTTGGTGGGCGTGGCAGGATACTGCAAAATCCCCATTCCCACCCCACTCCTGGGGGAAGGATATTGCAAAAACTCCATTCCCACCCCACTCCAGGGGAAGGATACTGCAAAATCCCCATTCCCTCCCCACTCCAGGGGAAGGATACTGCAAAATCTCCATTCCCACCCCTCCTGGGGGAAGGATACTGCAAAATCCCCATTCCCACCCCACTCCTGGGGGAAGGATATTGCAAAATCTCCATTCCCACCCCAGTCTGGGGCCAGCCAGAGGTGGTATTTTCTGGTTCTCCAAACTACTCAAAATTTCTGCTACCGGTTCTCCAGAACCTGTCAGAACCTGCTGAATTTCACCCTTGGTTTGGAATGAGCAAAGCCATTCAGTAGAAAAGACTGAGCAGAAGGAAACAGTGATGACCTATGAACTGTTTTCTATAGAACTGATTTTATTATATATTCCACCTTTATTATTGATTTTCTAACAGAATTTCTCATTCAAACTTTTCCAAAGTGTAGAAATGCAGTTATGTAATATACATTCCCATTTAAGGCGGGGTTTGCTCAATTCTGAAGTTTGATTAATTTTGTCATTCTGGCTTGATTAGGAAGACCTGTAGCATCTTTTTTTATTATTTTAAATTGGTCTGAATGAAGATGCCCTGGATAGAAGACCTTTCCAGGTGTCAAACTTAGTGCCACCTTTCTCAATCTTTTTCCCCTGGAGGACCTTGCAACAATTCTCAAATCTCGGGAAACCCTGCATAAAAAAGGACAGAAAGCACAAAAAATTCACAATCCAATTCACTCCTAACCTACACACGTATGACATCATTTTGAACCAGTGAAGCAGCAGGCAAGTTGTGCACAAATATTTCTACCAGTGTGTACAATAGCACTATAGGGAGTCCCAAGTTAAAAAAAATTACTTATTCAATCACTATGGTATCTTCACAGAACATAAGTTGATTAAACATGGCTTAATTCGTGCCAGGTTGTTCGGCCTGACTGCTGACAAACTACTATAACTGACTTTTATTCAGGGACTTTTATCAAGGGATTTTACAGATGATTATAATTTTCCTTCATTTTGACACAGGAACAAATAAAATCTAAATGTAGCAAAGTCCCTTGGGCATCTTCTTGACTCCTTAGCATATTGTCTTTGCCCATCCTATCGACGTTTTTATATTTTCAAGTCCTACTAAAAAGAAATAATTAAAAAAAAACTATTTGACCTGGGCCAGTCACTCTCTTTTAGCCCAACTCACTTCACAGGGTTGTTTGTTGTTGTGGGGAAAACAGGAGGAAGGTGTGTTAATATGTTCCCCACCTTGAGTTACAGGTAATCCTTGACTTACGACCACAATTGACCAACATTTCTGTTAAGTGAGACTTTTGTTAAGTGAATTTTACCCCATTTTATGATCTTTCTTGCTGCAGTTGTTAAGTGAATCACAGCAGTTGATAAGTTAGTGACCCAGTTGTTAAGTGAATCTGTTTTCCCCATTGGCTTTTGTTTGTTGGAAGGTTGCAAAAGGTGATCACATCACCTTGGGACACAGCACCGGTTGTAAGAATGAACCAGTTGCCAGGCATCTGAATTTTAATCACACGATCATGGGGATGCTGCAAGGGTCGTAACTGTGAAAAACGGTTACGTCACATTTTTTAGTGTCGTTGTAACTTTGAACGGTCACTTGTAAGTCGAGGACTACCTGTATTTGTAAAAATAATAAAGGCGGGAGATGAGTGGCACAAACTGCCATTCTAGTCTCTCGCTGAGGGGAAAAAAGCAGGCGATTACTGCAAGTGGCTTTATTTCTCTCTCCTCTTTCCCTGCAAGCCCAACGCGTTGACATTAACCGCCCTTCCTCAAACACCGTTTTTAGCTCAGTGGAGAGAGAAACCGGCCGGTTCTTCTGGATTTTAATAGCGAGGCCAAGTGCGCCACTAATCCCCACTTCCCTTTTAAAACTCTATCCCTCCGCGGTGCCTCTCCCTTCCCTCAACCGTTAGATGGCCGCGTTCAAATGCGCCCCCCCTCCCCGGCCTAGCGATCCAATGTGGGCGAGGCCAGAGCGGAATTATTTGCATCTCCTTACGCTCGCTTACACCCATCTTCTACGTCGTTGGATTTGAGCCTTTCCAACCAGGCCTCTACAGCCGCACGCGCGCTTCACCCTAGGACCCTTTTTAGGCTTCCAAGCCAAATGCCTGACCGAAGAGACCGGATGGGGTGCTTTTTTATTAACCCCCCGCGCTCGATCAGAAACGGAGCCCATCCCTAAATAAGCGAAGGAGGTCGTCCTCTCCCGTTTTCACCTCCTCCCGCCTCGGAGGGTCGAGGAAGCGTTATTTTTAAACAGGCATTCAAGACGGAGGGGCGGAGGCCCCCGGCGCGAGAAACGCGGGCGAAAGAAGAGGTCCTGGAAGAGAGTCAAAACGCGCCAAGTTTCTCGGTGCGGGGGGCGACCGAGTTTGGACTAATCCAAATATTGGTGACCTCTGTCTCTCTCTCTCTCTCTTCCCCCTCCCCCCGCACGTTGTACCCTTTTGGGAGCGCGCAGAACGGCAAGATGTAGCGGGTGAGGAAATGCGGCCGCGGCCAAATCAGCGAACGAGGAAGGGCGGGAGTTAGTGCCGCCGGCCGGGCAGAAACCCGGCCTGAGGCTATGTAAAGCGCCATCCTTGAGGACTAGAAACTTAAGCTCGTCGTCCATCCTCCCCTCCCCGGGCTGAGCCGCAGCGGCTTTAATAGCCCTTGAGCGTTGGGGGCGGGGGGGAGAGAAAAAAAACCCCTCCGCTTTCGGAGGACGTTCGGGCTAGGCTGAGGGGAACGCTTCTCCCACCGATGAGGAGAGCGGCGGGGTGGCCATCCTTGGAAAGGATGCGCTGGGGATCCGCTAGCCGGGGTAGTCGTGGGGGAAGCCCTGCCGAAGACGGAGGGGGTTGACTTTTGGGTTTGCGCCCTGTTCGTTTGTTGAAGCAGGCGTCAGGCGTGGTGGTGGCGGGAACGGGGTAGAGTCCGGCTGCGACGGTCTTGAGGCGGCGGGGGCGGCAAAATTGCCCCGTTGGTGGGTTGGAAGCAATTGCACCGATGCGAAAAACACGAGTCAAAGCGCTCCGTGAGCTGATCCCGCCCCCCTAAAAAAAGTACGGCCCGAGATTGCGTTTCTCCAGATTAACGACTATAAAATGTTATAACGATATAAAATGTGAGGACTCGAACTCCCACGATGCCCCTAAGCCAGAAGTGGGCTTAAGAGGCTTCTTTCTGCCCGCCTTTAGGAACTGCTTTAAAAAAAATTATTCCCAGGAAACATCTAAAAGCGCCCTTGAAAAGTTAACTTGCTTGCTATATCCTTTCATGCAGAAGATACTTTTTGGTCCCGTTTCACAAAGTCAAAAAGCCATCTTGACCTATGACGCCTTGTTAAAAGTGCAGCTGCTACGGTATTATCAGCCCGCTTCGTTGTCCTTTCGACTAATGTTCCTATGCCGGGGGTACCACTTAACAAAACGCAACCGTCTTTTGTGCTTCAACAGGAATAACTAAACTGCAGGTTACGGTTCCCTTTCATGCCTTCCTCAACGTTTGGCTGCGGGTGGGGGGAAAATGCCTGGCGTGCTGCCCAGTGACAGCCACGGACTTTCAAGAGATCCGCCAGCCACAACAAAAAGCAGGCTGTCGTTGAAGTTTTTCCAGAAAAGGGAAACAAAACGTGCACTGGATTTTGTAGAATCGGCGGAAAATGAACAAAAGGCTTCAGAATATGAGTCTTCTGAAATGTAAGCTTTTCAGTTTGTAACAATAGAGCAAAAAAGTTCGAAAGCATTTTTTTTTAAGTTACTCGTTGCATACTTAAATCACAGTAAAAGATTATACAGCAGAGGATTTTAAAGCATACAAATGTAGGTTTTTCCAGTCTGGTCCAGTGTCTTGGACAGGGGCAATCAATTTATGACACCATGCAAGAAGGGGTTGGAGCAGGACAGTGTGTCGTTTATGAAAAATATGTTACACTAAGCTGGTATTTTTGGATTTCTTGAAAGACATTAGCTTCTTGAATATTTATTTTCCTTACAGCAGGATAGATAATTTGTGGTCCCAGTGCTGCCTTTTTATGGCTTCCAGAGGCTTCAGTTGCTATAAACATAGACAGTTTTCCTGGTGTTTTGAGGTGAGAAGTACTAAAAAAAACCAGTGGAAGCCCTAAAATATGCTCAGAATATGCAAATCCCAAGAAAATTCCATTCATATCTTTAAATTTTCACTCCATCCAGTTTTCATCATCATCCATTCAATGTAGCCCTTGATCACCTAATAAATGTTAAGTTCAGCCCTAGGCCTCCAATAGATTACTTATCTGATTTATGCAAATAAGCTTTTCCTTTTTTAGGTTTTTGTTATCAGTTTAGATATAAAAAATGCCTTACTTCAAAAACTAGTTTGCAGTGTGTTAGAAAGTAGTGTGCTATAATGTTAAGAAACAATACAATCTGTTGAGTTGATTTTGTAAATATGAAAAGTGTATATTAATTTTTAAAATCATAATTGCTGTACTGTAACTGTACCGTGAATACAAGTACAACTCATCATTGTTTAGAATCTAAATTCATGTAAGTGTTGTAAACCTCCATGTAGTTATTTGGCAATGCATTAAAGTCTGTGTGTCTTCTGGAATGTTATATATAGGATAGTATTATTAAAATGCATGCTATATTTTTCATATTTATTTTGAATTTGATTTTTTTTTTTTGTATATACTAGTGATCAAATAGTTCCTGCAGCACAACCTCTTTCACCTGCCTGTTGTGATAAAAAAGACAACATGCTACCTTTTGTGGGCTTGAACAATCTTGGAAACACTTGTTATCTTAACAGTATACTTCAGGTAAATTTTTAATATGGTTTTAGAAATTTAATGTTTTTCTTTTGTATCTAACCTTAATTGGATGAAGCTGGTTGTTTTTAAAAAGCACACATGAAGCAAATATTTCTGTATTTTTATTTAATCTTTGCTTTCTTGTCAACATCCTTTGTCATGATAAGATACTGATAAGCTGTCTTTTTAAAGAAACTTTTTAAAGCTTGATTTTTACCCAGAAAAAATGTTTTGTAATGTTAATTCCATGTCCTATTTTAGGGACATTTCGCTATTTCAAAGTTTAATGTGCATTATATCTTACAAGTAGAAATATTAAAACAATTATAATGCAATCTGAATATTTCTCATGCTGATCACCCATAATTTGCATATAAATACTTTCTGGGATGTTCTCAAACTTTTTTTTATAATCACAACATTACTGTTCTTTTCCTTTTGCCCAAAGTACTCATTCACTTTTTACTAACTCTAAATTCTCCTCTTGTAATGTCTCTCTCCCTCTCTTAGCTTAGATGTCTGACCTCTAAATACCAAACCCACATTTGGCCTTGTTAGGCGTGACTATCTTATCTGTTTCACAGACGAGGAACTTGACATGTTAAACATAGATAATAAATTCTGCAACTCCTTTCCCCCAATGTAAATGTGAAGAGGCCGAAACCCTCATATACATTAGAGCAACACATAAGCACAATTTTAAATAAAACTAAAGATTACCCAATAAAATTACCATACTAAAAACAAGTAAAGCAAACTCAGTTTAAGAAACCCCTAAATAAATATCAAACCTCTCCTTCCCAAATATGCAGACATAGGCATATCCTCCTCAGATTTGAAATCAAAACCCCATCACTCCAAAACAGAAAAAGCATTTTCTGCTTCTTGGTTGGATACTACTTTCCTGTACTTGCATGAAAAGATGGAATCTCGGAATCTCTTGCTATACAAATAATTATATATGTACTACCTTGTCTGTTTTTTTAAATAAGTAGCTGATCACACATCTTTCTTTAGTGTTATAATAAACAAGTTCAGTAACATAATGAAGGTATGTCATCAGAGACATATATGTAATGGTAATGTCAGTTTACACCTTTGAGATATTAGGTAAAAAGTAGCATGTAATTCAGGGTGGTGATTGTGAGTTTAAATACAATTTCTGGCCCAAGTAAAATGTTTTATTAACTAAAATGTATATTACATTTGAACATTTATTTTCCGTATAATGTATTCTTATTTTTTTATTTTCTATTCTAATTTTAGGTGCTCTATTTTTGTCCTGGCTTTAAAACAGGAGTGAAACAATTGTTTAATATAATTTCAAAAAGGAAGGAAAGTTTAAAGGATGAAATAGATAAGGTGAGATTTACTGCCCACTGTTACATTTATAAGCTGCCTTTAGAGAATTCAGAATGATGTGGTAACAGTTTTGTTTTTTTAGGAGGAGTTTATTATCAGGATAATTTGTCACATATCCTGATGCAATAATATGCAGGTTCTTGGTGGCTCACCTCATGAGAAAACAATGCATAACCATAAAAATGAATTGAAAAATTGAAAACCATACATACTGGCATCAGTCCCCAAATGAAAAACTCTGTTCAGAAGCTTCTGGAAGGCAGTAGGGTTGCAGCCATATGCATATTTTTGCAGGAGACCATTCCAGAGGTTTAGTCTGAAACATGTTCACTCCCCTCTCATGCAGAAAATGGTGGACAGCCAGTTGCTTCTCCTGGCAGGATCAAAGTGGCTGGGCTGACTCTAGATACAGGCCTGCAGGTAGCCCTGCTTATATAAACGTGCATTTAATATTGAAAGGCTGATAGTATTTACTCCACTTTTTAAATATCTCTCCTCAGAGATTCATGTCTTAAATCTTCTGTACTGTATTCCTTGTGCAATAAAGTAACTTGATTGCATGAATGTTACAGTAACAAAAGTTACACCTACATGTCAATGATACAAAAAGACCATATTGTCATAACAAAATAGAGAAGAATAAATTTGTAAAGCAAACAATTTTCTGTCTTTATAGGAAACTACTAAAGAACATTCTTTTGGAAGTTATGAATTGGTATGCAGCTTACACACTTTGATTGTTTCAGTTGAACAGCTTCAGGCAAGCTTTCTCTTAAATCCAGATAAATACACAGATGAACTTGCTACTCAACCAAGAAGACTGCTAAATACACTTAGGTAAATTATGTTTTTACAATGTTTCCAAATATAAAAAACTTCCTATTTTGAAATACTACAATAGCCTTCTGTAAGCAGTACTGTATTATTTGTATTGACATATAGTGTTATATTATTTATATTAAGTATAGAAAATTTCTGGCAAATTATTAGTTTTAATAATTAGTTTTAATTAATGTAGCTCAACAATGATCAGTTTAGAGTTTGCTCTTTGTGTGATCTCAATGGTATAAATCTTAATGATTAAAATTAATAGTAAGTTTTGGTTTAGGCAAGCTTTTTATAAATTAATGCACATATAATCATGATTCTAAATGAAACTGCTTACTATAGTTTGAACTACATTCTCTATATTATAATTAAATTGCAGTTCTTGTATGTCTTGGAAAATGGTTACTAACCTTGCTTAGGCTCATATATATCCTTGTACAGGTTTTATAATTGCTATTAGATTTAAGTTAACTGAACGTATTTTTTTTTATTTCTCATGTACTTATAGGGAGCTAAATCCCATGTATGAAGGATATTTGCAGCATGATGCTCAAGAAGTATTACAATGTATATTAGGACATATTCAAGGAACTTGTCAGCTCTTAAAGGAAGAACTACGACAGAAATCACTGGAGGAGCCTGTAATTCATCTGAAAAAAAAGTCTAATTTGGATGCCAATGGCACTAGCTTTGAGGAAGATGACTGTGTGCTCCAAAGCCAAACTATAAAGAATTATGAAAACAAAACAAAAGAAAATGCAAAGAGGAAAAATGTTATGGAAGGTGGCAATGAAAAGAAAAAATCGAAGGTCTCCAAAGAGAAAAACGGAATAGAAGAAAATTTGAGACAGACTCGGTCAAAAAGAAAAGCTTTAGAAGAAAAAGTAGAAAATCAAACTGAAGCTATCATTAAACAGCCTGTTGAAAATGAAAGTACAAAACCAGTACATAAAAAATCAAGACTTAGATTAAATTGGTTAAAATCTTCCAATGACCAGCCTAGCATTTTATCTAAATTTTGTAGTCTGGGAAAACTGAAAACAAATTTGGTGTCCAAAGATCCAGTTAAAGACATTAACAACTGTGAATTTACGGACCGTTCCCTCAAGTATGAAAACGATAGCAAATCAAGCGGAGAATGTTGTGATTCCTCATCTATGAAAACTATAGTTGGAGAAAGAATTGAATGCTTTAGTCAAGGTTAGCCTATACCCGTTACATGGGAGAGTGGGAATTTTACCAACTTTGCTGCTCTAATGATCTGAATATCCTTCTGTGCCATCAAATTTAATAGTAAAAGTTTATAACTGATTATTAGCTATAAGAAAAGGCAATGTAAACCATGTATCTAGTTTTCTTATCTCTGCACATGTGTTTACCTCCAAGTGAGATGGTTTCCTATGAGTATCTCAAACATGGTTAATCTTTCCATGTGTATGCTCCGCCAACATAAATAGAACTTCGTAATATTATTAGCATAATTGTGACGCCTGAAATGTATTGTTTAAATAAAAAGTTTGTTATGGAGTAGAATAAGATGGTCATGGACATATGAAGTCTTCCAACTGTTCTGCTTCAATCATTCTGCTTTTTACTTCAGTTATTCAAACTCATTGATAAAATATCAAGGAATTTTAAAAAACATAATCAGAATCTCTTTTGTAAACAAAATCCATTGAACGTATTTCACTGAATCTGGGGTGGTTGTTGTTTTTACAGAATTGGCTATCTTCAATTTAGTGGAGAGACTCTTCCAAGGTCAATTGGTCTTACGAACCCGATGTTTAGAGTGTGAGTGCTTTACTGAGAGAAGAGAAGATTTTCAAGATATCAGTGTACCTGTTCAAAAAGATGAGCTCTTAAAAGTAGAGGAGAATGCTGAAAGTAAGTAAAACCTCCAAAGTAAAGATAGCTACATGTTCATGATTTATAGTAGAACCTTATTGGATAGCAGGTGTTGCTAAAGAGTATTCAATGGACACTATGAATGAAAAGTAGTTTAGATTCTCTTGCTTTCTTCAGTGAAGCACAATGATTGTTATGGGATTACTTCGCACCTTTTGGAGCAAAATTCAATAAATGTCATAGATGTTCTAGAACCACTTCTATTTTTTTGTCCTAAATATTTTTGTCATACTCATTGTCTATGAGATAATGTACTTAAGCAGTCTGAGTCTTTATTCAATTTAGGAGTTTTCGTCTTTACTTTTAAATATCCTATTCTATTGTATTACATCATAAAGGAAGATACATAACTCCATCTTGTATGCTTATGACAAACATATTACTGGAATGTTGTATGCATTGCTCAGTTCAGAAGAGAATTTTTAGGAATTTTTTTTCAGTAGAGTTTTAATAACCTGCTACACAAGCTAGTTTGGTATAGTGACTGAACTAGGAGAGGGGAAACCTGAATTGGATTTGCTCCAAATGTATGACAGTTTCTCAGTAGCAAAATGTTTTCCTCTTTTTTCCCCCTCATATTTTTTTAAATCCTACTATAAATGTAGTTAAAGTGTCTATATTAATGCTGCCAATGCAATGAGGATGTAATACATAATGGACATTACTGATTCCTCCCTATCTTAAATTATGGCATTCTTTGATCCAATATTAATAAGCTGAGGACAGAAACTTGACCTGGAAATTCTGAGATAAGACCAAAATAGGAGACCCAATGTTTGTACTTAACATTGTTATTCCTTACCTTGTGCTCTTACAAGTAATTTGTTTTTCAAATTTTTACTACTACTATAATTAACAGCAATTTCTCTTTATGCTTGCAGAACAACAGTATTAAATATTGTTGAATTAATTAATGTTATCTTTTACAGTTTCCCCAGAGCCCAAAATGGAAGTAAAGACTTTGAAATGGGCAATTTCACAGTTTGCTTCCATAGAGAGGATTGTGGGAGAAGATAAATACTTTTGTGAAAATTGTCTCCATTACACAGAAGCAGAACGCAGTCTTTTATTTGATAAAATGCCTGAAGTTGTAACAATTCACCTGAAGTGCTTTGCTGCAAATGGCTTAGAGTGAGTATAGGGCATAAATAGTATGAAAAAAATCTGAATTACTGGAAGCCCATTAAAATGTAGACTAATGATAAAATGAAAATAGTTTTCTATCAAACATTATTCAGATGTTAATTAGTATTTATGTTTAATAAGCACTGAATGAAAAATAGGGTCCCATAAATTATTCTATTGAGGGATAAATTTTAAGGTTTTTTTCTACATGTAAGCTCTCCTCTAATTTTTATTTTAAGATAATTCTGCATATAACTTCGTTTGATAGTATGATTTAAAACAGTTTGGTACAATTAATTGAATGAATTTTCTTTCTCTCTATACTATTCTACTCTACTACTCATCACCCTTGATGGCTTAGCAGAAAAGCCCTAGCTAAAGTTGTGCGTCACCCAGTCATGATGTAAGATGGGCAGCCATATAAATTGAATGAATGAATGAATGAATGAATGGTACAACCTGAATGAGTATGCTCTCTCTCTCTCTCTCTCTCTCTCTCTCTCTCTCTCTCTCACACACACACACTACTTGCTTTCTGAAGATTTGGGATTGCTAACTAATTTTATAGAAATTATTAATTTTATAGAAAATTTTATAGTGAAAATATGCTTCATACACACACACACACACACACACACACACACACACACACTATAAATAAAAAAATAAAGCCATTTGCTCCCAGTGGTCATGCAGGTTTACCTGTAAACCTGTATTTGATTATGTTCTTTATTCAGTGAGAAATCTGTGATCATGGATAACCCACATGCTCATATAACTTTCCCAAAATTATGTAATTAGATATCTAAAAATATTTTTTTAGCTCCTACAAATAGATCAGATCAGCGCTTTAGTGGTGAAAAACATTTGTCCATTTGTAATGGTATATTCTAGTGTATATAATTTCAGCAGTATGCTGGAAAAATTAAGTAGAATTTAAAGATTAATTCAGTACTTACTTGAATATATGTAGTATCTGAAATGAGTATATTTGAAATATGGCTGATCAAATAAGATTCTTACCTTTGATTGCTTATTATGAATGCTTGAAAGATCTATGTGGCTGTAAGACATAAGATACTTGGTCCCTATTCTTTTGTACTATTCGTATCTGGCAAAAAAAAGTTCACAAATGCTTAAGGCCATCCTTTTGTAAAGGTGATACCCAGTCTAGTGGACTTTTTAAGATATAGCCAAAAGAATGCCTTTCATAGTAGCATACAAAGATAAAGCAATTAAACCAAGAAGCTACTTAATCATGGATTTGATTTTAGAGATCTCAAAGTCTGCAACAGTGAGCTTATCTGTTGCAAAAAAAAAAAAATTCTTGCCATCTTTTTGGCTGATGATCATAGAGAAAAATCATAAAATATAGTATGAGGTTCATTTTAAAATATAATCAAAATATTTGTTTACATCTTAAAAATGATTGTAATGGAAAGCAGTGCTCTTAACTCTACATGTTATCATCTTCTCCAAAAGGTTTGATTCTTATGGTGGACTCTCCAAAATAAATACTCCTTTACAGACACCTCTCAAACTGTCCTTGGATGACTGGAGCATAAACCCAGCCAATGAAATCTATGGATTATTTGCCATAGTGATGCACAGTGGAATTACTATCAGCAGCGGCCACTACACAGCCTCAGTGAAACTCACAGATCTTGACAGCTTGCAAATAGACAGTGATAATTTCAGCAGTGATGCTCTTTGTAAATTTTGCCCAGAGCCACTAAATGAACAAGAAGCTGTCCCTGAGGACTATGATGATGGTGAGGTCTCTTTTACAGTTGGAGAAAGCACTCATCCTAACAAAGGACTGAACAAAAAGAACATGGAAGCTGTGGGTCTTCTGGGCGGACAGAAAAGCAAGTCCAACTGTGATTTGCCAAATAACAAAGTAGCCCATTCTGAGAAAATCGCTCATGTGATGGGTGAAGCAAGAAATGCCGAATGGAACTGTCCTAAAGCAATCATGACATTTGAAGAGTGTGAACAAACTGGCACTACGTCCACTGGACTAGACAATGAAGCAGCGCATGTAATGCATTCCCTAAAACAGTATAAAGACAAGTGGCTACTTTTTGATGATTCAGAGGTTAAACTTATAGAGGAAAGAGATTTTCTTAATTTGTTGTCTCCAATTTCATCATCTACATCTACTCCTTATCTGCTATTTTATAAGAAAATTGTAGAGTGAGATTGTATTTTGATATGCAAATGATAGTGTTTGAAAAGCATACAACGGCAATTTTGTAGATACATGTTACAATTGTTTTCATTCTATAAAAATGGGCAAATGTGTTTTTTTAAAGGCAATAATTCAATTTGTAGATGTTATACAAATTGCTTTAGAATACAAGTCTGTATATATTCTGTTGAATAAATAATGTCTTAAGAGCAAGCACTATATAACAATGATTCCAGCTTCATCGTACTACTTGTACAGTAAATATATTATTTTTTAAAAATAAAGTTGCATGTATTCACAATCTTGCAAAAATTTGTAGCTGGTGATAAAAGAAACATGCTTTTTATAAAAGAAAAAAGGAAATTCTATGTCTCTGTATGATTTGAGATTTCATTCCATATTTGAAAACCTCACATTCTTAACATGTTCTTCCTATCCTATGAACATTTTGTAAGTGTTCTAATTAAGGTTGAAAACAAGATACTCATCTCTTTTTCAGTACAGCCAATGTATATTATGGGTATTACAATGATATTTGTATCATTGGCTGACTTCCATATTATTGGCTGTATTTCTGTTTCAGTGATTTTCAGTGATTTATTTGATCATAGTTAATGGTTAGTGATGGCATGCTTCAAATTGATTTTATTATTTAATGCTCTGCCCACAGCTGTTTTGGAAGGGAAATATAGGAAAATCCCATAGGAAACCCGATATTGCCCCTTTGATTCAGGTGCTATAGAAACCACAGCCTAGCTTCTTTTGTATTGTCAGTTTTATAAGGACATTCACCGGTTGATTACCTAAACAATCAAGATAAATTTATTTCTCTAAAAGTAACAAAATTTTGCTACATTATATGTAAGTTTCTCCTACAAATGGTACTATACAGTGCTGCTGTGTTGGAAGCACTTCTGTGGTGGAAGCACTGAGGTGAAAGGATCAGACTGACATTACCATTGCTGGGGGGGGGATGCCCAGTTGGGGGCTCCTTTCATGTCCCCATTAATGAGCCCATTGAAGTGATACCAATTTATTTACTCATATTCACATGCTTTCGAACTGCTAGGTCAGCAGGACCTGGAATGAATGACAGGAGCTCCCTCTGTAACACAGCAGCACTAGGGCTTCGAACGTAGGCTTGCAAATTGTCAACCCAGTATTCTAACCATGTAAGCCTCCACAGTTATTGATATTAGGGGGCAATTTTTCTTGTTTGTTTTATAGAATGCATTTGTATTGATCGATGGCCAAAATAAAGGGCTTTGCATTCAAAACAGTGGGCAGAGACATGCCCCAATAGATGAGGCTAAGTTAAAAGGTGCCAAACCTGTGATTTGGGTTTCTGAACCACTTTGAATTTGATGAGAATTTGTCATCAAATTTCAGTGGTAGATGATGTTGGTAATAGAACTCTTATTGTAAAGCTTGATGGAGATAATTATATTTGCCTTTTTGTTCTTTTCCAATTCAACAGAATGTTGGAGACAATTTATCTAAAAGAGGGGTGAGAATGTCCATTAGTACCATAACGCCATAATAAAACAAAATGATACCAAATTTGGTGCTAAGGAAAAACACTGGCAAAAGAAAACTTAAACGTAAAATGTGCTAGATCAGGCCAGAAACTGTGATGACAAACATTCCAGATAATTTCCTCCCTATGTCCATATAGAAGAGGCACTTGGAAAGTAGCAAAGAAAGTTGTCCAATCATTACAAATAAAAGTGGATAACTTTACATTGAAGAAAAATAAATTAACCAGAATGTGAACATTCAAATGTGTAAATAAAATAGTGGATATGGTATGACAGTATATGATTATATCTTAAATGTTACTTTATAATTCACATCATCCTTTCAATCTGGTGTCCTAGCATAAAACTTTAGCAGAGATGGGAGATAAGATGTATTTGTAAATTGTGTCTTACCTAATAGTCAGACCTTCTGTTTTATTTATAGTGGCCCTAAACAATATTAGAAAGTACAAATTTATACTAAAAACATAATGTTCCAAGCTACCCTAATAATTTTAAGCTCATGTAATAATCATGCATATATAAATCAAGAGTAAATTTATTATAGAAAGCATTCCTTTCAGCAATAGTTGTCCATATTTTAAAAAAACACTGTTTGCACATGGCAATGAATAGGAAAAGCATAAATAAAGTGGAAACTTTCAAATATTTAATAGTACCATTAATATAAACAAACACTATATTAAAAATTGTTTGCTTTTTCAAATGCTATTATAAATTAAATATACAAACAAAAAAAAATCACATTACAGAATGCTATAAATAAGGTTGATGAATTCAAGAGTACCTTTGAATATTAAAAAAAGAAAAAGTTTTAAAAATACTATCATACTGTTGGCAATAGATTTTACAAAAACAGACTTTTAAAACTACATTTTCCAGGAGAAAAGATTTGGCCACTTAATGCTCCCATGCAAGTCAAAAGAACATGTGTTAGCTGCCGAGAGCAAATTCCACACATTTTCTGGTGTCGATAACACTGAACCTGCTTTTTCAGTACCTTAAAACTCTTTTAAGTGCCTTCTGAGGTGTTTATATGTCCATTTTGCGAAGGCTCATTCTGCTGAAGGAATCTCTGGAGGGTGGAAAAAAACATGAAATGAGCTACTGCAACTTAAACAACAGAATCAAGTTTATTTCTTGCCAAATGAATAAAAATCTGTTGCACGAAGTGTTTCAATTACTCCCAACTAATACAATACAAGTAACCCTTGGTTAAGGATCAAATGTTCAACAACATTTCGAAGTTCCGATGGCGCTGAATTAGTAGTTAGGACCAGTACTTGAAGTTCCGACTGTCTCACCACCTCTCAGGTCACATGATCACAATCCGGGTCCTTGCAACCGGCTCACACTTAATATTGCAGTGTCCCAGTGTCATATAATTCCCATCTGCAACCTTCTCTGCCAGCTTCCCACAAGCAAAGTCAATGGAGAAGTTGACAGGGAAGGTCGCAAGTCTCTCTCACCCTTGTACCGTACCCTAGCCGCTTTGCGCTCATGCTGCACCTCCCTGGCCACTCCGACACCTTCGGCACCCTTCCCAAACATACCCTTCTCAAGTGCATGCTGCACTTGCATCACCGCAGCCATCTGCACACTCCCATGTTCCCTCTCCCACCTGGCGGCAGCAACTTATCTGACTGCTGGTCTATTGGTGAGCCACCTGGGACTTGTAACTTCCTGCCAACTTTCTCACTAAGTTTGATTGTTGGAAGTCAGCAGGAAGTTGTGAGGAGGTCCTTACTTTGTCAATTTGTGGAATCTCTTACTCTTTACCCAGAATAGATAGGAAAAGATGGCCAGGCTTTGAGCCAGGCAAAATGTAATACAGCTAGTCCTGTATTACAAACAAACAATCATTTGTTCAGTGACTGTTCAAAGTCACAACGGCACTGAAAAAAGTGACTTACAATTGTTCCTCACACTTATGAATTCCATGGCATCCCCATAGTCAGGTGATCAAAATTTGGGTGCTTGGCAACTGGCATATATTTATGGGGTCATGTCCTGGGGTCATGTGATCACCTTTTGTGACCTTCCCAGCAGGCTTTCGATAAGCAAAGCTTAACAATCACATGGTTCACTTAACAACATCAGTGATTCACTTAAAAGATCGCAAAATTGGGTGTGACTCAGTTAACAACTGTTTTGCTTAGCAATGTAAATTGTGGTCATTAGTCAAGGACTACCTATATGGAAAATGGCACCATCTTACCCAATAGGTTACGTTAGGTATAGTTATGGTAGATTTTTTTTTTTCATTCAAGAGGCCTTTAGGGAAAAAATGTGAAATGTTATATTAGAATGACCTGTGACAAGCAGCAGGTAGAACAGCCTTGTATAATTGGGGTATTTTTCTATTTATCAAGGGTTGAAGGGCTTCCTTGAGACGATGATAATTTCTTTCAAGTTCCCGCTGATACTCTTTTTGGTCTGGACCAATCAAGCTTTTGTTTTTGCGTAGTGCGTCCTCACACCTAGAACACATTACAATGCATTTTAAGTGAGCAAATGATCATAAACATATTAGATGATATTAAACATTTTGTCAATTTATCTTCGTTCATCCTTAAGCTTCCCAGATAATGCTATCTACGTCTCTTTGAAAGTCCATTTCACATAAAATCAATGCAGCTTGCTTTTTTTTTGGGTAGTTATACTGTACTGCTGAAGCTACACTGTGTATACAATTAGGCAAGCTGTATTTTGGAGGATTAATTTTATTATTGAACAACTACAGTGCTCTTGGTCAATCCAAAATGTTAATAAACCTCAAACCTGAATATTTAAGAAAGTAAAAGTGAGGTTATGGCTTTCTTAGGAGAATATCTATGTGTGCACAATTATTGGGCAACTATTAGTGTGCAGAATAATTATGCAACTAAATGAAAAATGACAATTTTCCCATCTCACTCATTTATTTTCATCTGTTAAAATGAGAATAAACAAACAATTCAAAATTTACAAATAAACATTTCTGACAGTTCAAAAAAAATCAGTGACCAATATAGTCACCCTTCTTTTCAATAACAGTCATAAGCCTTCCATTCATGGAGTCTGTCAGTTTCTTGATCTGTTGACGATCAACCTTTTGTGCAGCAGCAACCACAGCCTCCCAGACACTGTTCAGAGAAGTGTTACTGTTTTCCTTCACCATAAATCTCCCATTTAAGAATGACCCACAAGTTCTCAATAGGGTTTAGGTCAGGTGAGGAAGGGGGGCATGTCATTATTCTTTCATCGTTAAGGCCTCTTTACTGGCTAGCCACACAGTGGAGTACTTTGATGCATGCGATGGAGCATTGTCCTGCATAAAAATCATGGTTTTCTTGAAAGATGTAGACTTTTTCCTGTACCACTGCTTGAAGAAAGTATCTTCTAAAAACTGGCAGTAGGTTTGGGAGTTGATTTTGAGTCCATCTTCAACCCAAAAAGGTCCAACTAGCTCATCTTTAATAATACCAGCCTATACCAGTACCCCACCTCCATCTTGCTGGTGTCTGAGTCAAAGTGGAGCTCTGTGCCCATTACTGATCGAGCCACAGGCCCATCCATCTGGTCCGTCAAGAGTCACTCTCATCTCATCAGTCCATAAAACCTTTGAAAAATCTGTCTTCAGATATTTCTTGGCCCAGTCTTGCCGTTTCAACTTATGTGTCTTGTTCAGTGGTGGTTGGGTTTCACCCTTCCTTACCTTGGCCATGTCTCTCAGCACTGAACACCTTGTACTTCTGGGCACTCCAGGTAGGTTGCAGTTCTGAAATATGACAGCACTGGAGGATAATGGGTTCCTGGTAGCTTCACGTTTGATTCTTCTCAAATCTTTGGCAGTTAAGGTGCATCTTTTTTTCTCAACACGTTTCTTGCGACCCTGTTGACTATTTGCAACAAAACGTTTGATGGTTCTGTGATCACACCCCAATATCTTAGCAATTTCAAGAGTGCTGCATCCCTCGGAAAGACTTTTTATAATTGTTGACTTTTCAGAGTCAGTTAAATTTTAGCCCATTTTGCCTGAGAAAAAGAAGCTGCCTAATAATTATGCACACCTTGATATCTCCTTAGGCCACACCCTCTCTCATTACACAAATACACATCACCTGATCTGCTTATATCCACTAAGCATTTAAGTTTATACAGCTTGGAGGTAGAAAATATGCATACAAAGGATGATATGGTCAAAATACTCACTTGCCTAATAAATGTGCACACGGTGTAGTTTTCAACACTATAGTTTCTCTATATTTTGGCACAGTTGCTACCAAGTAATTCTGGACATTGTCTTTTTCTAATATGGAGAGTTTTTTGGGGGAAAAAATGAAACCAGTGTACTGTCTACTCTATGCTATATGTCTGGCCTCCACAGCATTTTACAAATGTAAATAGATAGCAATTGACTCAAATATAAGGCTGACTCTGCTTTTTCATTAAAAAAAAAAAGACTAACATTTCAGTGATTTCTCAAAGTTGTATTGCATTGTATTAAGAAAGTATCTCCTACCCATTAGACTGGAAAGTGGAAAGGGACTCGAATAACATAAGAGACATAGCAATGAGCACCCGAAAGATTTTGGTTTTTTGGCTAACTCAGGAGAAAAAAGTACACGTCTTTACAAGAAATGACACAATACCTTTTTGTAAAGTCTTTGAAACAAAGCCGCAGTTTGTTATGGTGACGGAAGAGTTTAGGATCATTGGGTATTTCAGATAAAAATACTTGTGCAACCTCCAGCGGCCCCTTAACAGAAAAGAGGACAGAATAATTTTGTGAACACAAAATGTTTAATAAAATGTAAGATTTTTTAACATTATACACCAAAAGCCCTTAGACAGACAACACAAAAACTGCATCACAGTGAAAGGAGTAAATTGCCTTTAATATATTGGGAGAGAGAATATTTTTGGACTAATCTGAGGTGTTGGTGTTTATTTAAAATTATTTCTACTTCAGTTGTATGATGCTAAGCAACATCAAGCTACAACCTTGAACTATCTACAATATTGCAAAAATCAATAAAGCTTCAGAATATAAAACTACAGACTAATTCATAAAGACACTTCTTAGTTATATTACTGGCACTACTCATTACAGCAGAGCTGGGCAACTACCGGTATGACCCCTTTATGACCTGTGGACTTCAACTCAGCCTACTATGTTGAACTCATCTTTTGGTTGATCTGGATATATTGCCCAAGTATCAAAGATACTGGGCAGGTCACAACAATCAAATTACAATAAAATAAAAAATTGCAAGCATGTTGAAATGAGGGGTCTCACTCTCCCTTGCCAAAGACCTGGGCAAAGGACCAGGTCTTCCCAGTGGAGGCCTTCTGGATCTTGGATGATTGTGGCTCTTTAGGGACGAACGGAATTGAAATTTTATCTTTTGCCAAGCAATAATAATTGTGTATTTTTGTTTCCTATCAATTCAGGGGCCAGAATGTAAACCATCCTACAATAGAAAATTACCCACTCTTTTCACCTCCATATATGCTAACAGGAAGAAATTTGAACTGTGCTAAGATTGTCTGGTAATGTATTACATCTGCAAATGATTATGGGAACATAAATTCAAATTTCTAGCTTGTGCTCAAACATATTCAATGGCAGTTTCCACTCATTTCTGTCCCACAGATTAAGTTATGGTTTCTCTACAAAATGCATTTGACAGATCTAAATGATGGTCCAATCATCCATTTTATACCTTGTTCCATTATTCTAGTGATCTAATACTGCATGCCTTTTAAAGTCTATCATGCAGCCATCAAAATACAGCTGTATTTAACAGTATACTCTAACTTTCAAATATCCAAATTACTGTGCTTAAGAACCCATTATGACACTCTATGTTCTTACCTGATTTACAGTAGTCCCCACTGAACCCTGAAGCACCATCTGGAGCATCTTTGGGTCTGCTGGATCTTGATGGGTTGCAAAAGCCAATTCTTGAGTTTTTTTCTGCATGTCCTCAATGGCAACTTCAATTGGTGTCAAAATTATCTAACAGAATAAAGACCCAAGAGATGTGCAAAAGCATTAAGACATTGACAGGGCTTTTATTTTCTAAATAAGGGGAAGAAAACATTTGGATCCCCCCCCCCCGCATTACTCAGTGCAGAGGTTACTAAAAAATTAGGGCAGAAGGATACCAAGCAATTGTACCTTAAACAGGTGGTCATTATTGCCAAATGTCCCAGGAGCCCATCTCATGTTTCAGCTAATTTTCTAATGCCCTATACTAGCTTTCTGCAGTAGAAAACATGAACAATTTGAAAAATATCCTGTAAAAAAATTCAGGGCGATTTAGTAGGCCAGGGAGTCTAATTACTAATTGATGATGCCAAGATTCGCACACTATGTTCAATTGTGGTTTATTTTAACCGCAGTTTACAGAATACAGGTAGTCCTCGACTTACAACACTTCGTTTAGTGACTGTTCAAAGTTATAATGGCACTGAAAAATGTGACTTATGTCCCTTTTTCACAGTTACAACCTTTGCAGCATCCCTATGATCATGTGATCAAAATTCAGATGCTTGGCAACTGGTTCATATTTATAACGGTTGCAGTGTCTCAGGGTCATGTGATCACTTTTTGCGACCTTCTGACAAGCAAAGTCAATGGGGAAGCCAGATTCACTTAACAACTGTGTTACTAACTTATCAACTGCAGTGATTCACTTAACAACTGTGGCAAGAAGAGTCATAAAATGGGGCAAAACTCACTTAACAAATGTCTCACTTAACAACAGAAAATTTGGGCTCAATTGTGGTCGAGGACTACCTGTATTCCATAATTATCTGGGTTCATGCACAAAATCCAAATCATGGTTTATAAAGCACACAGTATATGGATTCACATATAGTACAAATCCAAAGCCAAAACTAAACATAAACATTACTTAGTGTGATCTGTGGATCTAATCACAATTCAGGGATGATGATAATGGTAATGAAGCAAAAAAGATTTTATTGGTGAAAGATGGCTACTACGTAAGTCAATACATGAATTAGTATTTTGAGAAACATACTTTGATTTGTAAGGATATACTTTTTTAATCCTGAGAACTACAAAGCAAAATGGTACAGAGATTCCCACTGCAGATGAAACATCTATGTTTTGTGGAGGAAACATGTTTTCCTCTGAAGATTGTCTACATGGCATGGCATTAGTCCTTCATCCAACTTTCAATTATGTTTTTTAAGGAATGGAATGGGACTATGGGCCATTCATTTAAGACTCAAATAGATAACAGTGCATTCTTTCACTTCACTCTTTCTTCTACTTCATCCCCTTCACCATACTTTAAATTATAAGCTTCTATAAATTCAGGATCCTTGTTTATTCAACAGTCACATAAATCTATGTTAATAGTAGAAGCAGAAACAGAAGCAGGAGCAGAATTTTTTGACAAGCAAAGCATAGGCTGTTTTCTCAAAGGCTTGTGAAGATGCTACCAAATTAAAAATAACTTCTTGAACATTTTTGAGTGTTACAAATTAAAACTGAGCTGTGTGAAAATATTGCCCTAAGCGCATTGTCCATCATTTCCTTCATCATCCATCCCTTTCATCTTTCTTCAAGGCAGAGTATAATGGAAGTACAAGACTTACTTCTTCCTTGTGAATGACATTTATCCTTGTCTTAATGTAGGGAAAAGCATGGGATGTTGTCAAGATAGTCTTCCTTTTGAACTGTTCGTGCAACTCCCCATGAGCTCTGCCATCCAACGTGAACGGAGTACAATACATGAATCGGCGCAAATTGTAGTTTTTGTCAAAATAGGTTATCCTGTCCTTCATTTCGTAAGTATCAAAGTAGGGCTCAACGTAAGTGATTTGTATATAAGCCTGAGGAAGGAAAACAGATTATCAGCAACAGAATGTTAGAACATAACTGATCATAGAAATGAGAGATTTTATTAATGCTGGAACAAGTCCTTTCCCACATGAGGATTTTGAAACAAGCATTTCATGTCCCAAAGATGCTTTTTTCAGGAGGCAACTGGACTTTTCTTTGAAGATGTGTTTAAAAGGAGAGTAGTTTAAAAGGATGCAAATGACTAGCTGTCTGCAAGGAATATAAATCCTTCCATTCCCCACAATCCAGTCAGAGTTGAAGAAGCTTCTTGGATGAGAAGCGAAAAGTCTTCAAAGAAAAAATAAGAAAAGTCCAGTTGCCTCCTGAAAAAGCACCTTTGGGACAACCATGGTCTGGATGACTAAGAATCTCCATAGACTTCAAGCAGTTCATGGTTGTTTTTAAAGGGTTCTTATACTGAAATGGTTTGTCATGGAGGCACAGCCCAAATTCATACACAATGACACAAGAAACTGATGAGACAATAATACAAAGTCTTTTGTTGCTATAATTATAGATAGTCCTCAACTTACAACCACAATTGAGTCCAAAATCTCTGATACTAAGCAACACAGTTGTTAAATGAGTTTTGCCCCATTTTACTTTTTTTTTGCCACAGTTGTAAAATGAATCATTGCAGTTGTTCAGTTAGTAACACGCCATTAAATGAATCTGGCTTCGCCACTCACTTTGCTTGATGGAAGGTTGCAGAAGATAATCACATGAACCCATCATAAATATGAACCAGTTGCCAAGTGACCAAATTTTGATTATGTGACCGTGGGGATGCTGCAGTGGTCGTAAGTGTGAAAAATGGTCATAACTCACTTTTTTCCAGTGCCGTTGTAACTTTAAACAGTCGCTAAATGAATGGTTATAAATTGAGGAGTACCTGTACCGATGTTTATAGAAGTTGCAAATAGTTACCGAATCTAATGGGATGATTATTTTTTCATACTGGTCCAGGTTGGATAACTTTGTTTTATGAAATAAATGAAGCATGTGCCAAACAGCATCATTTGTTCAATCAGATTCTCTTCCTGTATCAGGAAGATGTACATGAAATTTTTGATTCAGGAACAAAAATATACAAACATTCAGAGAACCAAAAATGGACAAACATATTTTCATACAACCATACCAGAATCCTCCACAACTATACATTATTGCTCTGGGATAAATCCAGTCCAAATTCCTCAGGGTGGGGTTTCAGGGTCTTGTGATGTATCTAATGCAGGTAGTCCTTGACTTACAACAGTTCATTTAGTGACCGTTTAAAGTTACAATGGCACTGAAAAAAGTGACTTATGACCATTTTTCACACTTACAACCATTGCAGCATTCCCCATGGTGGCGTGATCAAAATTCAGATGCTTGGCAACTGGTTCATATTTATGATGGTTGCAGTATCCCAAAGTCATGTGATCACAATTTGTGACCTTCTGGCTTCAATAGGGAAGCCAGATTCACTTAACAACCATGTTACTAACTTAACAACAGCAGAGATTCACTTAACAAATGTGGAAAGAAAAGTTGTAAAATGGAGCAAAACTCACTTAACAAATTTCTCACTTAGCAATATAAATTTTGGACTCAATTGTGTTCATAAGTTGAGGACTACCTGTACACATGTTGACAGACAGAAGCAGTATAACAAGAGAGCAGTTTTATTCTTCCTGGTCAATTTCATTCCTGAAACATGCTATTCATATCTAGATTGAAAGGGAAAGTGTAAATACAATTTGTTATCCTTATTTTCTTGAGAGAAGTAGTCAGGTAGATCTAGGCCATTTCTAACACCAAAATATTCATTGAGACAAAGCCTAAAATACAATATTTGATCAGAAATTAATATCTTACTTTATTGGCATCTAGTTTGCACTTGTCAACAGGGTTAGAATCTTTAATAACCTCAACAGCATCTTCACCAAACCTTTCTCCATAAAATCCCTGAAAATGATAAATATGATATTAAGAACTGAACAGAATATCATCATAATTGACTTCTTTTTCCCAGCTTTAGAACTGGAATATACAGTACCTGCTATAAACCCAGTAATTTCATCTGATCTGAAAGCACTGTTTCTTATCTCTCTAGCTTCAACCATTACTCATTCTTACCATGCTTTCTGCTTATCACATTCTGAATAATAAATAAACTATAGTTTGTCTGATTTATGTCCTGTGTTTTCATCAGAGACTCAAGGTGTTCATACACAGCATTCTTTCCTCCAATTTTATCCCCATAACAAATTTGTAACATGTTGGGATGAATATGATAAGCCTAAAATCATCTTACCACAGCTGGTAATAGATCTGAACCTGGGGCTTCCATGTCATAATCCTAATTCACACACTCTCAGCTTAAGCTACCTACAGTATTGCTGATGTCGGGAAAAACAGAATGAAGTGCTGTGTGTATACAACATTAAAGTTGTGAATGAAAGGCTTAAATACATTTTAGAATTATATTTATTTTTCACAACTCCCTCAGAGAAGGACTCTGCATTTTATATGTTCGTAGGAAGTTCATTTTCCCACTGCTAATCCTCATATAGACAAAATAGAATTATCTATAGCAAGTATCAGCATGGGGGAAAGCATGACTTATTATTGTGTACAAATAAAGAGAATTTTTAAAATAAAAAATATTGGTTGATATACATACCCCAAATTTCAATGCAACTAGATCATGAAAATGACTGAGAAAACAATGTAAACTAAAGTTACTAAAACTAGTAGAGTTAAAACTTCTTTTAAATACAATAAAAGAAATAAAGCAAAACAGTTTAAAATCTTTATTAATGTAGGCAAATATTCTAAGCTTGACCAGGAAATCTTACCTCTAATCTATGAGAAATTTCAGCAAGTTTTGTTATAGCAGGCTCCTTGTACATGAACTCCTGTTCATCCAAATCTCCAAATTTAGTTCCATAAAAGCCAACACGGAAGTATGTACCAAACATTCGCTTACCATCCTAAGGTATATAAAGTTATATGATATTTAATGTAAAGTATGTTTTTTTAAAAAAAAAATTCTAAAATACAACCTCATGCCAGGATAAAACAACAACAATCAACTAACCAAAAGTACTAGTGATAATTTATACAAGTTACAGCACAAAGGCAAAATTCAAAATTAAATTTTACACTTTTGAGATGTATGGGAATCTCATGCATTATTGGGAGAAAAAAACCCAGTGGCTTAGCTCTGCATAGGAAGAATGGAATAACTTTTAATGGCCTGAATTTAGATGATAATAGGTGTATCAGTTGAAGAGGGTTCCTTAGAAATGGGTAAGTTTCTTTAACTATTATTTCTACTCTTATTGGAAGATACATTTCTAAATTCTACAAGTTTGAATAACTTCAGAATGAATCTGCACATTACAGTCTAAGCACTAATATGAACTATGTTCAACATAGTTGAACTCAACATGGGCACCTGAGGGACAGGGAGGCAGATGACAAAACATACATAAAGATGCCACCAAGCAAATGTTGTGATTTACCTAATTGTATCTCGTGGACACGAGTACATAATGGCTGCATTTTGTATGACGCCATTATGTGTGTTTCCATTTTAGCACTATTGTGGTTTGCTGCATTAAAAAAAAAATACTGAGGTGCTGCGAGTGTGTAATGACTGTTATTTGTAACTTCTCTTTAAACAATGACCAAAGATTGAAACAGCAACCTTGGTTTAAAGAAGTTCCACCTTGCTATGCCATGAACATGACATTGTCCCAATATGTCATATGTAATGCTTGGCTCTATATGTAATGTAGAGTGGAGAATGCCATGGTAACACTAGAGTTGTTCTCAAGTATAATTTTATCTTCTAGAAGAAATGAAAACAATTTAGGAAGATGATTTTAGTTACACTGTCACCAAACTTCCTCCAACCACTATTCCTGAGATCTATACCATGTGTCTGCAGCTCAAATATCAGTGACAGTTGAAATTCTTCTATTTGTAGTAATAAAATTTGCATTGCCAACACTGCAAGGGATACAGGTCATCACTCTATCCTCTATGCAGTATAGGAATAATGGTTATGGTTTAAGGAAGTTATGCCTGCCAGTTTTCCCTTTGTGCCATGAAAACCATGTGCATGTCTAGGGGGACTTGGGTCATGGGGTGCAGAGTTCCATAGGATGGGAAATATCCTGTTTATTCTTTATAGGTTCCCATGCAGTTCTTTTCACTTGGGCATTTAATCAAAGCAACACTAATGCCAAGGATAGCAACTGGTGTTTTCCAGACTATTGAGATTACAATACCCAGAATCCATCACCACTGACATACTAACCGTGGATTATGGGGATTGCAATGGAAGGCATCTGGAAGGCACCAGAATGCTTATCCCTGATTTATAGCAGCAAAACTGAAAAGTGCACTCTTTTATAAAGACAACAAGTAACTGAAGGACACAAAGCAGCATAGAGTTTGAAATTAAGGTTACCAATCCTGGAATTTCTTCCCTCATAAAAAGATCACACTGCTCGAACAAATATAGCTGAGAAAAGGACTCCAAATGTTCACCTTTCATGGCACAATTCTATTCTGTGCACTACCTTTCTCCTTTTTCTTAAAAAAAAAAAAACACCAAAGACACAGATATATTTTGAACTATGTGTCCCATTACTACCAGTATGTTTCAAAATATGTTTAATAGAGGAGAAAAGAGTTAAACCAAGCCTCCGACTTAGTTTCCAGCTTTAGCCTGAACAGAGAAACTTTTGCTCAGATTGCAATTTGCAAAAAGCTTCGAGGGAAAAGAGCTGCCTATTGTGGTTTTGTACAGGACCTGATCATTCAAGCAATTAAAATTTTAAGTATTAATTATTAAATTACTATTCAAGATTGGAGCCAGGCCTATTCTTCCAATGCTTATTGGTGTCTTTTTAGAACAGGAATCTCCAAACTTGGCAACTTTAAGACTTTTGGACCTCAATTCCCAGAATTCCTCTGCCAGCATGGCTGGCTGAGGAATTCTGGCAGTTAAAATCCACAAGTCTGAAAGTTGCCAAGTTTGGAAACCCTTGTTTTATATAGGGTTTTTTTATAGGGTTTCATCACCATCAAATGCAATCAGGTCCAGTTCTTGAAAGGCAAAGAACTCATCATGTGAACAGCAGGGGTGAGGGTCACCCCTTTGAAGTCACATAAGTTCAGTAACAATATTTACAGCACAAAAATTTCTTGCGTAGGATACTATATGCTAAGCCTTCCTAGGATAGATTGTCAGTGAAAATAAGGTAATTTGCCTTGGTGAGGGAAGTGAAATGGGCAACACAACATAGAATCAATGCCATGTTTGCTTATTACATAAGTAGAAAAAATAATTTTCTGTCTTGCGTTGATGGAACTGTGATATGAAGAGTTTTAGCTATATAAATTTAGAATAGAATAGAATAACAGAGTTGGAAGGGACCTTGGAGGTTTTCTAGTCCAATCCCCTGCTTAGGCAGGAAACCCTACACCACTTCAGATAAATGGTTATCCAACATCTTCTTAAAAACTTCCAGTGTTGGAGCATTAACAACTTCTGGAGACAAGCTGTTCCACTGATTAATTGTTCTAACCGTCAGGAAATTTCTCCTTAGTTCTAAGTTGCTTCTCTCCTTGATTAGTTTCCATCCATTGCTTCTTGTTCTACCCTCAGGTGCTTTGGAGAATAGTTTGACTCCCTCTTCTTTGTGGCAACCCCTGAGATCTTGGAACACTGCTATCATGTCTCCCCTAGTCCTTCTTTTCATTAACCTAGATATACCCAGTTCCTGCAACTGTTTTTCGTATGTTTTAGCCTCCAGTCCCCTAATCATCTTGGCTGCTCTTCTAGAAAGTCCTGGAAGACGCCGTGTGAGGTGCAAATATCCTGTTCAGGGTTGTCCATTGCTGACATGGTAATTCAAAGCCTGGCACCATTTGGGGGG
>QLTV01002925.1:1538007-1576191 GCA_003457575.1 Thermophis baileyi | reverse complement strand
GCAATAAGATTAGTCTGGCATGATCTGTTTTTGACAAACCCATGTTGGCTTTTGGTTATTACTTTGTTTGCTTCTAGGTGTTCGTTGATTTGTTGCTTGATTATCTTTTCCAGAATCTTCCCTGGTATTGAGGTCAGGCTGATAGGTCTGTAGTTTCCTGGATCTATTTTTTTTCCTTTTTTGAAGATGGGAACTACATCAGCTCTTTTCCAGTCCTCTGGCAGTTCCCCGGTGCGCCAGGATCTTTGAAAGATATAGTTCAGTGGTTCTGAGATCTCGTCTGCCAGTTCCTTCAGAACTTTGGGGTGTAATCCATCCAGTTCTGGTGATTTGAACTCATCTAGGGTAGACAGATGTTCACTTACCATTTTCTTCCCTATTTTAACTTGTGTTCCTAATATGTTTTTTGTGGTGCTGTTTTTGATAGGTTGGACTGTTTTTCCCCTTTGTGTAGACAGATGCAAAAAACAAGTTAAGTAGCTCTGCTTTCTCCCTGTTGCTTGTCACCTTCTTGCCACTTTCTCCCAGCAATGGACCAATTGTACTGGCATCTTTTAATTCAGCCTTGAGCCTTAGAGGAGGCCAGCTTTCATTTCTTCTAATACTACTTCAGGACTAATAACAAGTATCAAGTGATTTGCAACAAGTATCAAGTGATAACGGCTACCCTCTACATACTTCCAGATACATATTTTTTAAAACAAGCCTATGTGTTTAGAACCAATAGGTTGATTGGATTCGCATACCATGGCACGGCAGTTCTGAAAAAGCCCACCAGTCTATAATGTGGAATAATTTGAAAAAAGGTGCTAAAGTTTCACTTTTTATAGGTCAGAATTGTCAAGCAACTTCTCCTCAACTTATAACCACAACTGGAACGAGAATTTCTGTCGGAAATCATTGCGGTCCTAAGTTGAATCAGATCTGATTTTATGACCATTTTTATGAAGGTCATTAAGCAAATCATCCTGGACATTAAGTGAATCTATGGCTGTTAAGTGAATACCAGGGTTGCAAGTGTGAACACAGATGCAACTTTTAGACTTGTTTGTCAATTAAACAATTGGCCAAACAAAGGACATTAATATAATTTCTATCTTGTGTGGTTCTAAGACTATAAACCAAACATTTGTATGGCTTAAATGAAGATTATTTTTAATAATACATTTAACTGGATCATTTTAAAGTGTAATTATTTGTGAAAATGCAAAAACTTGGTCACTCTCAAATCAGGCTCAGTCCTCATATATCCCCAAGGTTTTTATAAAAATGATGAATTTTACAGTATAAGATCACATTCTACAAACAGGATTTAAGAGCTGTCTTGCTACAATGAGGATGTTTTCTATAGTTTACTTTTCATTCTACCCACAGACTCATGGGGAGATAAAATACAGAGAGAGAAATTTGCCCCCCTTCCCGCCCCCTAATTATTATTATTTAGATCTGTTAAACTAAAAAGCTATATGCTCTTCATTTCCAAACAGTGTGCTAGCTGATATAATCAGAGCCACCTCAGATTTCTTTGATCATCTGTCCAGGATCATCAAACAAATAATTTACCATGGGAAAATGGCAGATAGTCAGCCATATTGCACGAACACAGTTTAAAAGTAAAACTCAGCTCTGTGAAGAGTACGCTGGGTGTTTGGCTACTGCTTTCAGTAAAAGGGTATCCACAGAGTTTAAGGCTGCATGTGACCTTGGTCTAGCTTTGAGTTTGCAGTTTAAATGTCTCCACTGACAGCTGGATGGATATGGTCAAAAAAGAAATGAGAGAATGAGAGAAGCAGCTAGAAGTAAAAAACAAGAACAACCAAACAGGGGAGTGGCTGAGAAAGGGAGAATAATATGGGGATTGGGGGTTGGCTCAAGCTGTGTGCAGTCTTGAGTATCTAGTTCTGAAAGATTACCTCTACACACTGCCTGGGTGTGGGTACACACTGGATGGATGTCCTTATATGACATAAGCAAATTGTTAAAGAAGATGCATTCTACAGTGCTATCTGATTCCAACAGCATGGACTTCTTAAAGCCAAAGATTTAGACGTGTTGTATTTTCTAAATCCAAATGACATTTGCATGAGCAGACAAGAAGTCTTTGTTAAAAAGGTCAGTTTTCATAACTTCAAACTGCTAGCTGTTTTGGGGAACACAATAAGTCTAAGATTTTGGTCAATGAAAAAGCATACAGTAGAAGTAAAATGGTATTATTATTAACTGAACTTTTTAGTCTAGCATATTTGCTGTGAAGAGAGCAAACACGTGCTAGTGTATATTTAATTGCATGTTCTGGTTTTTCTGAAGTTATTATTGTCTATCCTGGAATTTTGCAATTGGGAAGAACAAGTATTAATCTAACATTGAATTAAAATGGACAATCTGCAAATTGTTTTAGAGAGTATAAAACCAGATAAAGATACAGCCAGAGATTTTGTCTCACAGGTGATATCAGGGAAAAAGGAAGAAAATATGAAATCTATTCCCTTACTCAAAGCATGGACAGAGTTATTTAGGGTGACTGTCAATGTGCTGGCCACTTTGACAATTTTACACAAGAAGAAAGCTTCTGCCACAAGCAGTATTGTTTACACATAAAGGCAAAAAGCCTGTATATTGTTATATATAGAAAGTATACACATATAGCTCTACAGTTTTAATATGGATATGTGTATCCATTGTAACTGCTTTTTTTTCCTGCATGGAAGGAAAAATATTAACCTTATGTTCTCTAGAGTGGGGAGGCTAGTTAATGTTAGGCAATTTTATAGCTGGCATTACTTACTCCTCCACTGAAACAGGCTTATCACAGAAGGAATCTTACAATTCATTTGTTCCTCTAAGCCAGGGGTGGGCAATTAACTTTCACAAAGGAGCACATCAGAAACTAGGACTATTGTGGAGTGCAGAACCAATAAGGCCGTGAAGGTGCATAGGCATGCATGCACGCATGCATAGAAGTATATTGGGGGGGGGGAGGAAATAGCAGTCACTTTCAAAATAAAAGCAATCCACACGGGCTGGGCAGGGACAGTCAAAGGACCAGATGTGGCCTGGGGACAAAAAGCCCAAGTCTGCTCTAAGCTAATTATTATGTGGCCTAGCTTGGTCTTTGAAAACAAAATGGCCTCCAATGCACCAGCCCACTGTACAAACCCTAAGACTGTTCTTATTTTATAAATGTAAGGTATCTGCTTGATTACTGTACCTAGAAAATGTATATATTTCTTTATCAGGTTGCTAAGGCAACATTCCCTAACAATTCGGAACAGTGAATCTGTTGATGCTACAAATGTTGCTGAATTTCTGGGCTTTAGATTCTTCAAACTTTATTTCCCAATTATCCTACTTACAATCTACATGAAAGAGTTAAGAAAATGCTTGCTGCCATGTAATTAATTAGAAGTATTCTATGATAATGAGTTTCAAACAGATTACCATAATTCTAAAACAATGGTCACCCAAGACAAATTAGGAATTGGCATATGAAAGGAAGTCTCTTTCCATTTAGCTTCCATTTATTTAGGGAGATGGGAATGCATTGATGGGTCAGTTCCTGGGAAAATTTTAGAATGGAGTGAATACAAAACATGCTGGAATGAAATGAAGCATAAACAGGCAGAAAATGGAGAGGGCAATAACATCATAGGGTATCATGTTATTGTTCAGAATGTGGAACATTATCTATATGGAAACTCTGATATTGATCAAAGGTATTCATGAAAATCAAACTCTTGCTTTCAAGCCATAAAACACATTAATACTCCATGGTCTTTGTTTCTGAGAGATGCAAAATGCAGTTATGAGTAAGGAAGATATTATAAAAGCATTTATGTCTATTATTTTGAGAAAAATAATAGTCCTTGGGAGGCAAAGAGAATGAAGGTGAACGCTGTAGAGTCATTACAGATCTGGCAGAGCGGGTATACAGCCATCATGATTTATGAAGGGTTCATAATATGTTATTATGCATGGTAAATACCTGCTAGGTGTAAAGTTTTAATTTTTTTTCTTCTGCATATAGACCAAAAGCTTTGCCAACTGGGTTTACTTCACCAAAAATGACTAAAATCATTGTCCATCTTACTCTTGTTGTTTCCAACAGGTAGATGAAAATAATCCCCAAATATCTAATTCTAGACTACAATAATATAATCTGAAATAGAAAGATTAATGCCAAAAGATTTTGTTCCAGCAATTTCCTATCTAATCCAGCTTTTGAATTTATAACCCAAATTCTGAAGGCCACCCAAACTGTTTGAGGAAGAAACATCAATGGTGACCCAATCAGTCTCTGAGGTAATTTCCTTCCTTCCCACCAGCCCAATTGAGGAGAATTTATATGGCATTTCATAAACCCCTGAGCTGGCATAAGTCTTTGATTAAATAAATAAATAAAAGAAATTATTGAGGGATGCCATGGTGTTAAGAATCATCAACAACTTAGTAGGAACTTACCACAACAGACAATAGTAAAAGTGGGGAGGAGAATCAGCAACCAGGGCAATAGAGGAGAAAACAGAAAGTATTTTAATTAAGGAAAATCAAAAAACAAATAAGCAGCATTTGGCAGCAAATAAAGGCAAACAAGCATTCTACAAAATAAGAACTGGCTAAAAAGCATGCAACGGGAAATTAAAGGCCACATTGGGAGAAATATCCAGCAAGAGGAGATGTCAAGTGCAAAGCGGTGGACAAGAACATAAACCATGGGTGTGTTTTACCATGCAATAAAACATTCCTTGACTATGTTAAAACTGTAACTGAGGAGAGGGTGTATTTCAGGGGTCGATTTAGCATCACACACATTGAAAAGACTCCCCTTAGGCTGTCCTCCATTAACTGGTCACTGAACAGCCATATAACTGGGAGTGCCTCATCTGTCCCTTTGTATCTGTTTGTCTCTTGCAACAGATTTGTGCCAACTACAGGTAGTCCTCAACGTACGACCACAATTGAGCTCAACATTTATGTTGCTGAGAAATTTGTTAATTTTATGACTTTTCTTGGCACATTTGTTAATTGTTGAATCACTGCAGTTGTTAAATTAGTAACATGGTGGTTAAGTGAATCTGGCTTCCCCAGTGAATTTGCTTGCCAGAAGTTCACAAAAGGTAAACCTGGGACACTGCAACCGTCATAAATGGGAGTCAGTTGTCAAGCATCCAAATGTAAATCATGTGACCATGGGGATGCTGCTACGGTCATAAGTGTGAAAAATAGTCATAAGTCACCTTTTTCAGTGCCGTTGTAACTTTGAATGGTCACTAAGAGACCTGTTGTAAGTTGAGGACTACCTGCATTAACCTCAATGGGAAACCCTTCCTTACGAGAGAGATATAACTCCTAGGGATAAACATTGCTACTAGGGCGGCAGATGCTTTTGATTTCTTGTGATGTCAAAAGTGAGAAAACTCAAAGACTAAATTGGCTTAGGCCCTAACTTCCCCAAAGTAGCCAGGGTTTGTAGCGGAAATGATAAATGGGAACTATTTATCATTTCTTGCTAAATTGTCATAAAGTCTGATCAAGCTCCAGATTTGTAATTATAGGGGGTCTTGACTTACAACCATTCGTTTAGTGACCGTTCGAGTTTAAAACGGCACTGAAAAATGTGACTTATGAGCTGTTTCCACACCTATGACCATTGAAGCATCCCCATGGCCATGTGACCAAAAATTCAACTGGCATGTATTTATTGTCCTGCTGTCATTTGCTCACCATCTGTGTAACCTTCCCAGCCGGCTTCCAACAAGCGGTCAAATAAAAAAAGCCAGATTCACTTAATGACTGCATGATTCACTTAACAACTGCAGTGACTTGCTTAACAATTGGGGCACAAAAGACGGTAAAATAGGGCAAAAGTCACTTAACAACTGCCTTACTTAGCAACAGAAATTTAGGGCTCAATTATGTCCGTAAGTCGAGGACTACCTATAGTAGGCTTACGTAGACAGTGTGTGGCCATACTTGGATTTTCTTCCGTGAGAAAGCTTTCAGGTGCTGCAAAGTTGCACGTTGGGTTTCAAAACAAAATCTGAATCCATGAGGGTCTTTCTTGAAGCTGAATGGCCATGGGTCCAAGAAGTCTGACCTCATATGCTCTGAGTATCTTTGGCTCTATTTTCTAAGTGCCTTCCTAAGCAAAAGTTCTAAAGATCCCAGTTCTGCAGTGGGAATGATCAAAATAAAGGAGCATGAGCCAGGAAAAAGCAGAAAACATTATTTTCACAGTACATTTTATGGGTATAGGGGACTGATTAAAACAACTAACTAATATATGTGACTATTGCAACACCAAACGAAGGTGCAGATTTTTAAAAATCTCATCTAAAACATCTATACATGAACAATAAGTATTTGGATACGATATGCTGGCATTATTTTCAGAGGACGATCAACATTTTGTTAACACATATTCCACACAATTATAAAGAGGCCACATGCAATGAGTTTCCACTGATATTAATTCAGGACCTACATGCTTAAATGCAGTGGATTCCATGGGAACACGACGCAATCAGGAATTAAAGAGGCAAAATACCAAAGGAGCAGAGGGCAACTCCTGTGCCAAAAGAAGGGGCTTTTCCACAAAAACAAAAGTTGAAAGAATTTTTTTATAAAAAAATATTATATTTTTACTTAGCTCGTAATTTAATCAGTTCAATTTGCATATCACTTTCATGGATGTAGTGTATGGCAGTGTTTCTCCGCCTAGGTCACTTTAAGATGTGTGGACTTCAACTCCCAGAATTCCCCAGCCAGCATCCCTAGCTTGGGAATTCTGGAAGTTAAAGTTCACACATCTTAAAGGGGCCCAGGTTGAGAAACAGCGATGTATGGTAAACTGCAATCAAATGGACATGTTGCACTTAAACCTGCAAAATTCTTAATCCCAAGTAATGAAAAAAGTGTGTAGCCTTCTGAAAGTTTCCACCTTTTCTGGCTGAAAGATTCATGTGGAAAACTTACATCTGCTGAATTTCTCTGTGTTCTGTTTGAAGTGTATACATGCATGGATGTCCCTGAAACTATAAAATACAGGTAGTCCTTAACTTACGACCACAATTGAGCCCAACATTTCTGTTGCTAAGTGAGACAGTTGTTAAGTGAATTTTGCCCCATTTTACGACCTTTCCTGCAACAGCTGTTAAGTGAATCACTGGATTTGTTAAGTTAGTAACACGGTAGTTAAGTGAATCTGTCTTCCCCATTGACTTTGCTCGTCAGGAGGTCACAAAAGGTGATCACATGACTTTGGGATACTGCAACCGTCATAAATATGAACCAGTTGCCAAGCATCTGAATTTTGATCACATGACCATGGGGATGCTGCAATGGTCGTGTGAAAAATGATCATAAGTCACCTTTTTCAGTGCCGTTGTAACTTTGAACGGTCACTAAATGAACTGTTGTAAGTCGAGGACTATCTGCACAAAAAAAATCTGTTGTACAAATGAATCTGACAATCTTGGTTGCCGAGGTGGCGCAGTGGTTAGAGTGCAGCACTGCAGGCTACTTCAGCTGACTGCTAGCTGCAGTTCAGCGGTTCAAATCTCACCGGCTCAAGGTTGACTCAGCCTTCCATCCTTCTGAGGTGGGTAAAATGAGGACCCAGATTGTTGGGGGCAATATGCTGACTCTGCGAACCGCTTAGAGAGGGCTGTAAAAGCACTATGAAGCGGAATATAAGTCTAAGTGCTATTGCTATTGCTATTGCTATTTTAAACTAGCCACCCCTCACAGCTATCTATCAGATACACTAGACTTCAGCATTCAGAATTCCAAATAATGGTCAATAGAACATGCAGGGAAGCAAAAGTGCTGGCTGGAGAATTCTGGGAGTTGAAGTCCACAAGTCTTAAAGTTGCCAAGTTTGAAGGCCTCTGTTTTATTCTATTAACACTGATTTGATTTAATTTTAAGGCAATATGAGGAATAGTTTTGGGCTTCAGCCAAAAAGACCACTGATGATATAAAAAAGAGAAATAAAACTGATACGACATCTATTGATTTGGGTTACTTAAAATTATTTAATTTTTCATTTCTACCATTAAATCACACTTCTACCTAAAACTAAGAAAGTTTGTACCAGATCAAGATCTCAAATTACAAAATTCAAAAGTGTGTTGCTAACTGTTATTTTGCTTGCCCTTTGTGTAAGCAAATATTCTGATTAGTTTGAAACTATTAACCATAACTTCCCAGTTTTGACCTAAATGAATGGCTGTATTAATTTATTAAACATCTATCTTAAATATTTTACTGTGGCCCTTACCAGAAAAATAAGACTGAATAATGTTATACGAATGAGATAAAGTTGGTAGGTTATATTTAGATTTGTGGTTGCTGAAGTCACAGCTACTTTTACAGGTTGCCAATTTTTGTATTGGATCATAATGTAATTTGAAAAGTACTAGAGACATTGAAATTATGCATCACATAATCAAAGCAAATACATTTACTCAATGGGGTACTTGAAAACCCGTGCTCTAACTGGGTATTTGGGAGCTAAGTGTTAATCTGAATTAATTTGGTTTTTCGTTTCAGTTTTGTACAAGAGACAAGTATATACAATTCATAAATAAATACTTGTTATGTGTTATGATATGAGTAAACTTATGCATTTTTGCATTCAAACTCCTTGAACATTAGAACTTAAATCGACCCCTGTGTTGGGGGGAAGAAATGATATTCTAAGTCAATATAGATGAGAAATAAAATTAATAAAAATAACAAACTCACAATGGTAAAAATGGTTCATTCCCCAAAGAACCTCATTAGTGTCATAATTCATGCACTACCTAAATTGTCTAAAATGACCACAACAGTTTTACTAATACTTTTTTGGTTAATTAATTCAGGTCAATCAATAGCAGACAGCAACAGATACCCACAACTAGCATATGCGGGCAAAGCATTGGCAGGAGGCATCAAACCAATCTATTAGTCTTTTTTACTAGCTAAAACATTACCTACCTCCCAGCCAGTACTCTGTATAATAAAAAGTAAAAAAAAAAGTATGTAATAGAAACAAATGCAGAACTTTCTTGACATGCCATCAACAATAAAACAGTATACATCTACAATGGTTTAATGATTTTTAGGGGCCACGTATTTACATTAGCAGTTTTTTTTTCATTTCACCAGAAGAAACATCATATGGGAAAGAAGAACCTATGGGAATAAGATATTTTTGCTGAATGCATTGAAGGCTAACTCTGCAGAACATGTGACCATGCACGTCTGCCTCCTATATAGATGTTCTGTTCTAACTATCTGTTCCATTCTCTTTTGAAATTTGAAGGGGAACGTGATCAAGAAAATACCCATAACATAAAGGGGTTTAAAAGGTTTAATGATAGGAGTACAGGGATTAACATCCCTGGGCTCCATTGCATTGGCAAATATATACAAACTCCTGGCCCATACATACACACTGTGTGTGTGTGTGTGTGTGTGTGTGTGTGTGTGTGTGTGTGTGTGTGTCTTTCTTTTTTTCTTTCTTTTTTTCTCTCTCTCTGTGTGTCTGTCTGTGTGTCTGTCTGTTTCTCTCTCTCTCTCTCTCTCTCTCTCTCTCCCATACACACACCCTGTGTGTGTGTGTGTGTGTGTGTGTGTGTGTGTGTGTGTGTGTGTGTGTGTGTGTCCAATTCTTCTTCTTTCTTTTTTTTTTTCTTTGATTATAAAGGTCTGAGAATCAAATGAGAATATGAAACCTCTTACCACTGCAACATATTCACCATTTCAGCCTGAGAGTCAGGTTAATGTCAGACTGGAGAAATTCAAACTTTGTGCATGAGTTATGCAATAATTTTTATGCAGTGTTTGTTGTGCAATGCTGGTACAAGTAGTCTTTGACTTATAACCGATCATTTTACGACCATTCGTATGAATGGCCTCAGAACCGATGCTTTACAACCTGTAAAGCGCCTCCAAGTCATTGTAAATGGTGAGGCCCTCATCCCCTCTGTGGCTACATGATTGCATTTCAGGTGCTTAGCAACCTGTTCACATTTATCATCTGTTGTCAAGTGCCCTGCAATCATGTGATCGCCATTTGCAATCTTCTCTGCTGGCTTCCCCAGAAAGTTAATGGTGAAGTCAGAAGAAGACAGCAGAGGGGACGGAGGATTTGAGGTCTGTTTCCCCAGTGCACTGACGGATTTCCCCTCTTCTCCTGCCAAGGAAGAAAAATCCTCCACTGGAGGGACGGACCTCGAATCTGGCAAAATAGCTACTAAATGCCAGCCTTCTGAGCAGTTCAGAAGGCTGACGTCTACTACTGTTTGGGGAGGAGCGAACAGCAGCCTTCTGAAAGGCTCAGAAGGCTGGCCTTTGCTAGCAGCATTAGGGGAGGGGAAAACACCAATGAATGCCAGCCTTCTGGAAGGCTGAAGTAGACTTCGTATCTGGCCAAAGTGCTAGTGAAAGCGATCATTCAGAAGACCCTTTCTTCAAAATGTTTGATTTGGAGGAGCCTTGTGTATCATTGTGAGAATGGGGCTGACTTGCAAGATGGAATTGGTGGCCTTGGCAATCAGGAGCTGCAGAATAATACTAAGGTAAGTGGATCTGGGCTTGATGAGGAAGGGAAAGGCCCCAAGTCTCCCCGGCATGGTGGAGTGGGGAGAGGGGCCAGGCCTCATGAGTGTGGAGGGATGCCCCGGCCCTCTCGCCACCCCATCACACCCGAAGGCCTAGACTCTCTCCATGACACTCCACTTAATGACAGCAACTGGAAGATCTGGGATTGCGGTTGTTTAGCAAAGTGCTCACGTAGTGTCTTGGTTAACAACCGCTTTGCTCAGCAACTGAGATTCTGGGCCCAAATGCAATAGTAAGCGGAGGATTACCTAGTCCTCCACTTATGACCACAAGTAGGACCAGAAAAAATTGTTGTTAAGCAGTGCAGTCATTAAGAGAGGCATCACCTGATTTTATGACTATTTGCCATGGTCATTAAGCGAATCACCCATAATCGATTAAGTGACACACTGTGTGACTGTGACTTGCAACCTCCTGCTGGCTTCCCCATTGATTTTGCTTGTGGGAGCTTGGAGGGGGAAAGTCACAAAGGTTGAACACATTCCTGCAGGATGCAGCAACTGTCTTAAGTGGGAACTGACTGCCAAGGGCTGGAATTGTGATCACATGTCTGCTGGGATGCTGCAATGATCCCAAGTAGTTATAAGCCCCCTTTTAAAACATTGTTGTAACTTTGAACCATTACTAAACGAATGGCCAAATTGAGGGCTACCTGTAAGATTCAGGTTTCAGAGAATATTAGTACATGAATCAAAATAAAGTTTATTTTCTACAAACGCTCAAGTTTTTTAAAATTTCTTAATCATCGCAAATTCTCTCCAAATTATATAAATGGTATTTACAATACTGTATATTATCTTTATAGACCAAAGACCTAAGAAATATCAAAATAGCCTCTAAAAATATAGGCAGTACCAAGCAAGGTGGGTTTTTCTTTTTTAGTAAAATTAGTGTGTTCAGGTCTGATAAATTCAAAATTTCCAAATATTGGGAGAGGCCTTTAGGTATTGCTCCAGGGACTCCAGTCATGATTACTATAATAGTCAATTTATGTTTTCATTAGTATTTAATCTGCAAGTCCTATATTTCACAATGTTTTCAGATTGATTTTCCTCAATCCTAGCATCACCCAGAATAGCAACATCAATGACCCAGACTCCCTTCATTTCAATAAATCAGGATGTTATGACCAATGTGCTTATCTATTTGGATTTTAAAGTCCCATAAGATCTCAATCCACTCATTTTCCAAAACCTTCTCAGCTTGACGGTCCCAATAGTTCTTGCTATATTCAAATCCAAACCTCTGGCTTATTATGGTTATAGTTATCTCTTTTGCTTCAAGTCTTGTTCCAAATGCACGTAAAAAGGTAAGCCTTGAACAAACTTACTCATGTCATCCAAGGTTAAAATTAGTGCCAATGCAAAACCAAATCAGAAGGAAACACAGCATTGGAGTTGACTCTGGGCCAGAAAGGCACTAGGGGAGTGTTATATGTCTGGTAACCAAGAAACCAGCAATTTTTCAAGTAGCTCGGAATCAGAGTTTACTTTCTAAACTTTTGAAAAGGGAAAATTATTTGCAATGGAACATTCTCAATAGTGAAGACATCAAGATAATTTATGTTGATATAATAGCTTCTAGAACAGATTTAATGGTTAGTAAGTTCTACCTATTTGTGATATGGCTAGAACTCGTGTTTGAAAGGTAGCATAAAAATTATATTAAAATAGTTTAGTTTTACTTTTAACTTACAATCTGGTCTTATCATAGTCTGCTGATATTATGATGCAAATTTCTCTTTGCTTTGGCCATGTCATAAAAAGCTTACTAGCTGTTGCTATAGTTTTTAGCAACAGGATGCCATCCACTTCTCTACATCCAAAGGTACAGCCATCTATGTTCCCACCATCTGTACAACGCAGGACACAGTTTGGACAAACAAGGCATCAGCTGCAGGACCTAAAACTAGGTACCTGCCAATCAAGTGCACTGAGCACTCAATTTACTGAGTTTGGGAGCTCCAGCATAGTTGCAAGTGTGTAGTGGTTTGTGTTTTTACTGACAGTTGATAAAGTTTCAGTTGGTTTTTGTTTTAATGTCATTCTTTGTTTTTGTTTGTTCACCATCCAGAGTTTCTTGGATAGATGGTTATATAAACTGGATAAATAAATGACTAAATGACTAAATGACTAAAACCTAATGGGGAAAATGGCCCACATAATAATTGCACTCAATTCTTTCATGTTTTGTGGAGTCAGCTTTCTGTTTGTACAACAGGCACAAAATAGAATGTACCAATGGACACAATAATTGCCACCTGACTTAAGTAGGTGGCTCTAGAAAAAAAAATTAGAAGACAGTACTAATTAGAAGAACTATTTAGCCATTGTTTTACCACCCAAGCTGATTGCACACTTTGTAATACAACTCATGGACATCTGTTCTGACAAAGTGCATTGGTCTAATAGAAAATCAGGCTGATATATTTTGCCACTTTCTTGCCATAGATCCCACAGGCATTACCTGATGAACTATCTTGCTGAATGCATCCTGGAGTTTACCATGAATTGTGGCCAGTTTCTTGGCATCTCTGTTAGCTTCATGAATTGGAATAAGGATTTTGTAAACCTCGTTGACCGCTTCATACATACCAGCCTACAAAAAAGACTGCATGTCAGATGGATCTATTGCTTCACCAAGAAAATAAACATCCTAAGTGCAGCACATGATAAAAATGCTTCATTATGGCAAAGAAACTGGAAAACCTGTTTGCTATACTTTCGTTACTATAAGAGAATGTAATCTAGAGCACAAAATAATTCTGAGTGTTCCTTTTTATGCATTCTATGAAAAGGCATCTAGGTATCCATCAGCCATTTCCCTCCTTCCACTGCCTTTCGGAGGGTTGAAAAAATAGCCCCATTATTTGCCTAAACAAAATGTGACTGCCCTCCTTGTCTTCAAATTTCTTTCACTTTCAATCTAAAGAAGATTTCAAAGGAATCCCGTTGCTGAACTAAAAGGCTTAATAGCAAATTTTGAGCACGTTACAGTTGCATCTTCGCTAACTAAAAGTGTTTGAAAACTGACTTTGGTTACTCTCCCAATAGCACAAAAAATGTCATCTTATCCATATACAATCCAGTCAATATTCCTTTCACTCCTATTCCATTTCAGTTCAGTTAAGCAACTGAAATGTAAACCCACTGGTAGAGATGTTTCATGTTTACCTCTGAGTGCTCAGTGCTTTCAAATATTTATATCACATATCATCTATACCACTAGTGGGTCATGAGGGGACTGTAACAGGGCCACAGAAACGGCTGGCGAGTGCATGCACACACACACACGCATCCTCACTTGCACGAGCAGTGGGCAAGCATGTGTGCTCCGTTTGTGTGAGCAGCAGGCACGCATGCACTCTGCTCGTGCAAATGGAGCTGCATGCGCGCACGCTTGCCGGCTGCTTCTGTGGAACCATCCCTTCTCCCCCACCCCGCTGGTCCGCAAAGCCAGAAACATTGGGGAACTCTGATCTATTCTATGTAGCTATAAGGAATTACCAGACGAAATACAGAAAGTATGAAATTCTTCTACCATGGAAAAACAGGCTGCAGCTTGCTCCAGTAGTCCAACCAGACCCGCTTCAGTAAAATACTTTCCAGAACATATCCCTTCTTCATCTGGAGATACCACATCATCAGAAACTGCAGATTCTTCTAGAACATTTGAAGAAACATTCTGAGGAAATATAAAACAATTACTTTCATTAATGCCAATATGCAAATCTCCTGACCAAAGCACTAAATCTTTTCTTTGATGTGAAATTATATTTCAGTATAATGGGACTATTCTGGTAATAAAAGTCATATTCCCTTTTCTGGTTGATCAGAGAGAGTCTCCATAGACAGTGAAAATTAAGAAAAGCTATTACAATGATGTCCAGATTATGCCTGAAAGTTATCATTTTGTTTTGTAAAGCAATTGGCTTAGATTAATGTAGATGAACACTCATTCATGGAGTGCATACAGTTAAATATATACAGATTGTGACAACATACTCTTTGTGATAATTCTTACATAACTTTACCCAAATCTTGAATCTCTGAACTTTCTCCTACTTGCTGTAACTTCCGTTGGGACTGATGCAATCATTCTGTGGGCTTCATTTAATATAATACCAGCATTTCCTGGTATTTTTCATTGCTGGCAGGATGGCTACAATTCCAACAGTTTATCTTTCTGTATTGGAGGTTCTTTGAATTTTATCAAAATAGTCAGTAAAAGAGCCAAGCCACACAGTTTGCTTCAGATGAACCTTCCCCAACCTAACGCCCAATGGAAAGAGGAGAATCACAACTTTTAAGATGACTAGTCAGTTCATGATCAAGATAGTTAGACATTTTGGGAAGTGTAGTTCTAATATACACAGTGTGCATCAGGGGTAAAATCCAGCAGGTTCTGACAGGTTCTGGAGAACCGGTAGCGGAAATTTTGAGTAGTTCGGAGAACCGGTAGTGGAAATTTTGAGTAGTTCAGAGAACTGGTAGCGGAAATTTTGAGTAGTTCGGAGAACCGGCAAATACCTCCTCTGGCTGGCCCCAGGAGTGGGGAGGGAATGGAGATTTTGCAGTATCCTTCCCCTGCCACGCCCACTAAGCCACACCATGCCCACCAAGCCACGCCCACAGAACTGGTAGTAAAAAAATTTGGATTTCACCAGTGGTGTGCATAATATACATTCCGCTGGGAAGACCCCTGCAAATAGAAAAATATACAAGTAGCTTTCCTACCAGGAATATCAAGAGAATGCTCTTAAAGTGGAGCATTATGTGACAGTTAGTAGTCACTAAGACAGGGGTGCCAAACTCAAGGCCTGTGGGCCAAATCCGGCCCGTGGGGTGCTTAGATCTGGCGCGCGGGTTCACCATGGAAACAGCGAAGGACCGGCCCACAGTGCCTCTGCCAGTGAAAACAGAGCTTGGGAGGGCTGCGCGTGGCCTTCGCGAGTCCAGTTTTCACTGGAAGAGGGTTACAGGAGGCTGTCACAGCCAAAAACGGAGGTCGCGAGGGCTGCAGGCAGCCCTCTCGAGCTCTGTTTTCACTGGCAGAGTGCTCAGGCCGCCACAGGTGCCAACACAAGTGATGTCGAGATGGCCACGCCCATCCCGACCCTCCAAGGTCAAACACAACCCTGTTCCGGCCCTCAATGAAATCGAGTTTGACACCCCTGCTCTAAGAGATCACAGGATTTAAATCAAACAGATTTCCCAAGGGGCAAAGACCATACTTCCTGAAGCTAGGGTAGGAATACAACTAGTCTTTGACTTATGACCGCAATTGAGCCCAAACTGTCTATAGTTGCTAAATGAGTTTTGCCCCATTTTACCACTTTTCTTGCCACAATTGTTAAGTTAGTAATATGGCTGTTAAGTGAATCTGGCTCCCCCATTGACTTTGCTTGTCAGAAGGTTGAAAAGGCGATCACATGACTCTGGGACACTGCCACCATCATACTGTAAATCAGTGGTTCTCAACCTTCCTAAAGCCACAACCCCCATCCCGCCCCCTCCCTGCTACCACTACCTCCGGCTTGGGTGTTCGCTGAATTGGTGTCCCCCAACCATTTCGACTTTGGCACCAGGGGAGGATGAGCCGCCGAAGAAGGGCAGCCTTGGGGAGGGGAGTCGTGGCAACGCGGAGTTCAACGCCAGACCGGATAGGGCAAAATTCGCGGTTTAACTTGAGAAGGAGGAAGGGAGAAGCCGGCGGAGCAATGTTTAGTCGCAGATAAGATGGAATCTCGATTGGGGGCGAGGGGGGGAAGCTCCCCGCGCGCAGCCGCAATTGGGTTCCTATCCTTTGCAAGTAACGTCTTAGCTGAGCGAAAGGTTCGTCTGGTGCAGATGCAGATCTCGTCCAGCCTTTTATAGCTTTAGTCCCATCACTCCCGCAGAGAACTTGTGTCCTAGCGAGACTGAAATGAAAAAAATCCAGTGCTTCTGAGCAGGACGCCTGTTTCTAGGTATTTTGGTATTGCCATCATGTGGACGGATAGAGGAGCGGTGTCTCGGTTCCTAAGACCATCAGAAATATGTGTTTTCCGATGGTCTTAGGCGACCCTGTGAAAGGGTCGTTCGACCCCCAAGGGTCGCGACCCACAGGTTGAGAACCGCTGCTGTATATACATGGCAGCTGCCGAGTGTCAGAATTTTGATCATGTGACCGTGGGGATGCTGCAATGATCATAAGATTGAAAAATGGTTGTAAGTCACTTTTTTCAGGGCTGTAACTTCAAATGGTCACTAAATGAATGGTTGTAAGTCAAGGAGTACCCGTGTTCTGCTCAATTCTTGTAACGCACAAGATTTTTCTTTCCACCTCTTAGCACAATCCATAGGAAATAGCTATCTGAGGGAGTCTTCTTTGCCATTTAGGATTGCTTTCTTAATATAGTAGTTTCACCACTCTACCAAGTTATGCTTTCTTGGACTTTATATGACGTAGTCCTTGACTAACGGCCACAATTGAGCCCAAACTTTCTGTCACTAAGCGAGACATTTCTTAAATGAGTCATGCCTCATTTTACGACCTTTCTTGCCACAGTTGTTAAGTGAATCATTGTGGTTGTTAAGTTAGTCACATGGTTGTTAAGTGAATCTGCTTTCCCGTCAACTTTTCTTGTCAGAAGGTCACAAAAAGTGATCACATGATCTGGGACACTGCAACCATCATAAATATGAGTCAGTTGCCAAGCGTCTGAATTTTGGTCACGTGACATGGGGATGCTGCAACGGTCGTAAGTGTGAAAAATGGTCATAAGTCACTTTGTTCAGTGCCGTTGCAACTTCGAATGGTCACTAAATGAACTGTTGTAAATCGAGGACTACCCGTAGAAATCCAGTTTTATAATCTGGGAAATTAAAAAAACAAAGTACCTGAAATGTAACACATCCCACCGGGAGATATTTCCGATCCTCCAGCATGCTTAGATATTCAGCCACCAGAGCTGCAGAGTGAACCAAACACTGTGCTGATTCGGCGTGGTTATTTCTGGCAGAGTGTTTTCCAGCCATGTTCTGCAGCCAGGTTAGTCGTAGATCTGGGGAATTCTGATACCCTTTCGCAATTCTAGTTTTTGAAAAGCCAGAAGATTCATGTTAATGTGTATTTCTTTGCCTGTGTTTTCTGAGAGAGAGGCAAACTCCATAAATCCTACCTGTACATCAAGTCAATTAGCATTTCCGGATCTTCCTGGTGTTCCTTCATTTTAACTGTATCCGAGAGGATCATATGGAGATTGAACACAAGATCCTGTACCTGAAAATATGAAACACGAAAGAAATAAATTTATACTTGTTTATATACATATATTAAACTGTTAATATATCATTCACTCATTGCTCAAAGCCTGGTAGCAAACTTTGACAGAACTAAAAAGATTCATCATTAGTTTAGTCTGGTTTAGAATTACTTGTCTTATTCAAATTTTGTATTGTCATTCATTGTATCAGGTATCAGGTTTCTACTGAGCCCAAAATCATTATTCCCCCTGCCCCGTATAAACTACTAATGCTAGAAAAAAAACCATCAAAATTTTGCAAAACACATTTACAATATAAATTAAAAAGTGAATTTGAATTTCAACCAAACCTGGTTCAATACACCCTTTTAATTTTAACTTCAACTATCTGTGCTGACTTCCAGGAATTTTACTTTACATTTTCTACCACCTCTAAATATTTACGTCACATTTTTGCATCAATAACTCTTCTAAGATTCTGCATCGATTAGACCTTCTGAGAATGAATACTTGTTATGTTCAAAGAAAAATACTTGTTTTTTCACCAAATCTAAAAGCACGTAGACTGAAAATTGAGGATTTCCATAGTCTATGAAGGGCAGCTTTGATTTGCCTGAACAAGTTGCTTCATGGTGCGTTTACCTTATCAAAGCAAACAGACAATCTGATTACCATTAATAAGCTGCTTTGCATCACTTCCCACAGCCAAGCAATTGCAAAAGTTGTAAGAAATTCCTGCACATGCACAGAAACTTCTTCTAAGTGTTGTAAGTATCAGAGGACCTGTAGAACTGGTATTGGACTGAGCTACATTGTGGTTTAAAGCAAGGGAATCATGTTGCTTTATGAAGTAATTTCAGGGTTCTTCACTTACAATTTTGTCAAAGCACCAAGCTCTTAAATATTGATACAAGAAGTCTCTAAGGAATTAAATACACTTACAGGTAGTCCTCACTTAATAATAGTCACCCAAAGTCACTTCAAGAGTAAGATAGGTGGCATATAAATTTAATAAATGAAATGAATAATCACCATGACTCTGATATTTTGGTTTTAAGTTGTTGTGATCGTTAATGGCTCAATTTTATGACTGATTTTACTATGGTCATAAACTGAGTCACCATGTTTGTTAAATGACTCATGTAGTCATTAAGTGAACCACATGATCGTTAAAGTAAATTCATTCTCCCTAATGGGCGTATTTTGACTGAAAACCAGAAACATCCCAAATAGCTGTCATATGACTGCAGGATGCTGCAATTGGTCATAAATGCGAGCTGGCTGCCAAGTCCCCAAATGCAATCACATGGCCGCAGGGGCGGGTCTGTATAGCACACATAACTTTGAGGATGATATTAAGTAATTTTTGGGAAGTCTGTCATAACTTTGAATGGTCATTAAGCAAAGGTTACTTGTACTTTTCCATGCTGAGTGATAATTTTCTCTAACCTGATCAGGGAAGGTTGTCTCCTTCAATTCCAGATCCTCTTCAGCATAAGTCAAAATGGTCTTCAGAGAACGTCTCAGAAACTCTTCATTAAAATTTTGAGATGTTCCCACTAGAGATGAGAGTGACATAGTCACCTGCATTTTCACTCTAGCAAAGTTCTGAAACAGACAAATTACCGCTAAGTCATTAATCTGTTAATAAGAATAGTTTCTCAAAAAGAAAAGCTTCATAAATTTCGGAAACCCAAAACAGAAAATAATCTTGTTTAGAAGCATCTGAACCAAAGCCCCCCAACACTCTTTCTCCTAGTACCCGAAGTTCTCTAAGACTGAACTATTAAATTTGGTGATACAGTAGGCAAATGAAAGTAACACATTTTCCACCTAAAATTATTCAGTAGAAAATTAAGATAGATATGCTAAACCAAGTGACCAATGTAGAACAAAAAGAAGTTAGCTGTACCCCCGCTGGTGAAAAAGAAATGTAATTGACCAGCCCCTCCCAGCCTACGTGATTTTCCTCAGTACCAAGAGTTTACTTGTTCTTACTTTAAGAAAGACATAAGAATAGTATTTATGTATTGATTTGGTTGTATGATTTTGAAGCCATCTGGTTCCAGATGTTTATATTCTTAAAAGAAAGAAACAATAAGATAGGGAAACTGATTGTGTACATCCAGAAGACTAAAAAATTATAATCTCAGACAAAAAAAACTCCAAACACTAACATGGCTTCAAAACCTCCCTACCCCATGTCTGTGGAGAATAGCTGGGATTTGGAATATCAGGGTGGGAGCTATATAGATCTATACAGTTATATAGATAGGTGGATGCTATTCCAGAGAGGAGGCACTGTGACAGAAAAGGCAAGAGATTTTACTTAATATTCATCAAGTCTAATACAAGTCTTTTGGTCAGCACAAGGCTCTAAAATTCTCATTTTAGAGGAGATGTCCCTCCTTCCATAATTCCAAACATCCCACAATTTAGTTCAGGGGTCCCCAACCCCGGGCCGCGGCCCACTACTGGAATGTGGTCTATTCAGAACCAGGCCGCATGAGCGGTGGGGGAAGGTGCGCACACATAGCTTGACTTACATGAGCGGGGGGGGGGGCGGTGTGCACTCACATGCACCCGCAGCGCAACTTGTGCAAGTTGAGCTGCACGCATGCACGCCGGCCCACCACTTTCACAGCCCGGTTCCCCTCTCCCCCCTCCCCCCAGCCGGGCTGCAAAGGTTGGGGACCACTGATTTTGATAATCTGTGCGCTTTCAGAAATAATGTACTTACATTCCCAATCTCAAAGTTTTGCCTCATGAGGAGATACAGAGAGGCACTGGCATGGGACCGTATCGTGCTAATGCTACTGCTGCAGTGGCGCAGGAGTCGAAGGCATAGATCGGCACATTGCTCAGTCTCTTCTTCAAACAGCAGTTCTGGGAACTAAAATGGCAGGATAAGAGGCACATCATTCAACAAAAGCTAGAAACAATGAGCGTTGCAAATGTCAAGATGATTCTACTTTATTTGCACTATAATGCTAATTATCTGCTCTCATCTTTCCTGGGATCACCTGCTCACCAGTCCAAGTAAAGCAAGCCTTCAGTTGCGTTTTGCTAGCAGAAACCGTGGGAGTAAAGCTGTCCCGGGTGCAAAGTAAGCTCATTCAAGAGTGACAAGGAATGGTAACTTGAACTATTGAATTTAGATTAGTCAGTCTTAGTTCCAAAATTAAATAAAACCTTCTCATTCGGTACTCTATTTTCAAAAACACTCACCTTTGAGACTAAAGCTCTTTGAGTAGCAAAGCAATGCTGGAGATAAAGAGCGCTTTGATTGCAGGCCATGCTATGTAGAAGAGCCTTCAGTATCCCACCAAGAATACTTTCCTTGGATTCAGTCACCGAAACCGTCTGTAGCCAAAGACAACGGGGCATCAGAAGCAGTCAAAAAATCATTTTAAAGTGAAGTGCGGTAAATGCACAATGAAAAGCTAATCCTCATTCTGAGGCGTCTGTAGCCCAGTCACAAGGGCTGGGATGGGACTATCGTTCTCAAAGAACCATTATGGGAAATACCAAGCATACTCAGGGCAATAAAACTAGCCCTATGCATTCTGAAGCATATGCTGAAGAGGACTGAAGCAGATCTTCAACAACACGCGAGCTTATCCCCCAGAGCAGTGTTAGACTAGCTAAGGAATTCTGGGAGTTGCAGTCCACGCATCTTAAACTTGCCGAGTTTGAGAAAACACTGCCCCAGAGGCTAACAACTGAGAAGCTTGATGATTAAAAGCTCAAAAGATTATATTCTACAGCAAGGAGGGAGAGAATAGTGATACATTTTTAATCTTATGTGTATTTGCTTGAGAAGAATTCCCAACAATATGGAAATATTTGACTAATAAATACAAATTGCGGGAATTGTTATTTACAAGGAAGCAAACTGATGAAACAAATGAATAATAAAAATAGAAGAAGTTTCATCAAACTTCCTTTCATTTTATATTCAAACATTTCTTAGCCTGTTGGGCCAGTGACTCTCATACACGAGAACTGTTGCAATCCTACCAGATTGGAAGGATTATATAAGATAATCATTGACCTATCACTATTCATTCAAAGTTTTGATGGCACTGAATGAATGGTGGTTAGGAGTAGTCCTCAAGAGTTCCTGTTGACCCAGCATATTACACATACCCCAATCAAGTGATTGCAGTCTATGAGCTTGTCACACTTGCAACCAGTTGCAGCGCTTCACGATAACAATTGACATTTGCAATCTTCTCTGCTGACTTCTCCAGAAGTTCAGTGGGGAAACTGGCAGGGAACCCCACAAGACACTGGGGTAAGTCTCCCATACCAGTTCTTCTACACTTGTGTTGCACCAGCTATCCACATATCCCCTCGCACCCAGCCCATGAAACATCATTCTCTTGCTCTCTCCTTAACCTGTGCTGTGCCTCTTGCACATACCCTTGCACTCTCGCACAATCTTACCAATCCACACCATGCCTCCCTTGCACCCTTGAATAGCGTTAACCTATGGTGTGCCTCTTGCATACCCCCCATCCTCGTGTGCACTCCTTGCAGCCTCACACTCTTCTTGAACAACACTCTGCCTCTCATGCACCCCTTAGACTCTTGCACACCTTCCCCGAACTGTGCTCTTGCACAGCCCTTCCACCTTCACCGTGACTCCGCCACAACCTCCCTAATCCTCCCTTGTGCAACCCTCCCATCTCCTCATTCTGTCCCCCATCCGACAGCATCCTTTTACCTGCTTGCCAGCCTGGGACTTGCAACTTTTTGCCAGTTTCCCCACTGACTTTGGTTGTGGATAGCTGTCATGAAGTTGCTTGGCCTAACAACAATAGGATTCAGTTAATGGCAGCAACTAGGGCTGTAGAGATCGCTGCCGCTAACCAATGCAGTCATGCTTTACAATTGCCCTTAGCAATGAAAATTCTGGTCTCAATTGCTTTTGTAAGTTGAGGACTACCTATAACCAGCATTCTTAGCATACATGATTAGCAGAGGGGATCAGGAATTATATGAAAGTGATGACTGCTCTGCCTCCAATATTTCACACAGTTTCTATATTGGTTGCAGATGAAGGAAGGGACTTTTACCTACTGCTACAATGAACACGGTGGAGTAGAAAGTCTTCATGAATCTATGTGACAGAAGACTGTCTCACTGGCCTTGGCAAGATGCCCCATAAGTCTGAACCTTCATAAACCAGGACAAGAAATCTACTCCCATCAACTGGACCCAAGTAAAGTTTTCCTCTTAGTTGCTTATGTAACAGATCTTCCCCTTTGCCATCAAGGTAGTCCTCTTTACTCTCTAGGTTTGCATGGAAGATGAAACTCTCATATTTCTGTGGTCGCTTAAGAAACGTAGCTTTCCTCATAACAAGTTAGTATCAATGATTGGCTTATTTACAAAGCTAGCTGTGATGTTGATCGGTTTGCAATATGCTTTTGTAGGAGCCATTCTGAAATATTATTTTTTGTACAGAAAAACAACAACACATGTTGCATTCAGGTCATTAGAAACTATGTCAAATACTCCTTAGCATCCTCACCTGCACAATTATCTCTAAAGTATCCAATATGATCAGATTGGCTTCTGTTGCCAAGTTACCGTCAATAAGTGCTTCATGTTCAATCTCTGCCCGGGACCTGGTAGAAGTAAAATAAACACTAAAAATCCATGTTCCTTCAAGACATAAAACAAAGTAAAGCAAATGTCAATCTGCTTGGAAAATAGCATGCCTCCTAAAACCCCTCCTACAATATAAAAATAGTTCAAAAAAGGAGAAAATAAAACAACTAATCTGTTTCTTGTTGTCTTTTTGCAGTTTTAAAATTGTGCATGGGATTTGAAGATGCTGTAGAACAACTGCATCTCCAAGGAGTAAAACTGGGCTAGATGGACCAAGAATCTAGCTATTTTGGAGAAACATTTTTTTCTGGCAAATACAGATAAAATACCGGCAAATGCGTACACACAGAGATGAAAAAAGACAAATTATTGGCGTAAATGGATAATGGCCAGTCTAAATGGGATAATATTTTGACTGAAATAGAACCAGAAAGCTGATGCTTTTCCAAAGTGGAAGCAATCTTTTTGCTGCACCTGTTAATAGGTTTTTACGTAATTATAATTTAGGTTTTCATTAATCCACTATTCTTTCAAATGTTGCTTGGGAAAAAACCCAGTTGCAGCTTCACCAAATTGTTTTTGCAACCGCTTCTGATGTTATTGGGACTGTTAAAACATTCCCAGACTTTGTTTTTATAGCACAAGGATGATTATTTTATATTCCTCGTCCCACCGTGCCTTATATACCGTAGTTACGTTTTTCTAGGTCAAAAGACTAAATGATACCCTGTTTCTTTATCTAAAAAGAATGATTAAAAGTGTCAGTACAAAATTGACATTCTGTCAGTACAATTTTAAGTCCCTTTAAGCTTGGGGGAAAAAAACCCAACTTCTGCCACACTCCTCCCATCGACCAGTGAGGTCGCACAGGGCTGGCCTTCTTCAGGTCCCATCAGCCAGACAGTGTCGGCTGGCGGGCCCGCAGGGGAAGGCCTTCTCTGTAGCCACTCCGACTCTGTGGAACCAACTTCCCCCCGAGATCCGTACTACCCCCACCTTACTGGCTTTCCGTAAAGCCGTTAAGACCTGGCTTTTCCGGTAGGCCTGGGGCCAATAATTGATTGATTGGCCCATGTATGTTTGTGTGAATGTTTTATTTTAATATTGATGTATTTTTAAATTGGTGTTTTTTCTATTGTTGTCTTTTTTATATATATATATACTGTGAGCCGCCCAGAGTCCTTCGGGAGTTGGGCGGCATACAAATTTTGAAAAAATAAATAAAATAAAATAAAATAAATAAATAAATAAACATGTTATTTGTAACAGTGAAAATGGCTTTCCATATTTCATAATGTGAACACAGGGTGGTGCTGTGTGAATAAGTGTCTTTCTAAAATATCTGGGTAGTAAAAATGGAAATGTACATCTGGCAGATATCTTTGTTTTGCTATCCTATTCTTAAATGATACCTGCTTTTAAAAATCTGATAATGATTCCTCACAAACAGTACATCACACTGCTGCAAACGAGTTGCAGACAATCTCCAGTTGTCTGTGGAATGTCAATGCTAAAAACCTCAGAAGAAAATCAGCATAAGTTTGATTTTAAGTGAAGAATTTTATTGTTTCAAAAGTAGAGGCTAGCCCTGATCCATACTGACTTCTACTGGTCTTATGAAACCACAGCCATTGCTGAGAATTCTGGAAGTTGAAGACCACATATCTGGAAACTATCAAGACTGGCTCAAATCCACATTGACATGAACCTGGAGTCCAGATATACAACACTCCTTTTGGGTGCTCTGCAATACATTTTTGTGTGTTTGGTTTTAAAATTAATGGTTCTGTGGTCAAGAAAATCGTTTTCAGAAATTAGTAAGTAACTCGGGTTCTAAATATATTGTGATCACTCACTTTTAAAATCTCCTTTAACTCAATTATTCTGGGGCAGAGAAAGAAGAGCTGATTTCCTTACCCACTGTGTCTTTCTCGAGTTTTCACGCATTACACATTGTTTTAATCTCCATCTACCACTTTTAACTGCTGCAAGATTTACCCAGATCACGGCAACAGATTTATTAATTACGTAGTCTATAGCATAAATATTGTTCCAGCAGAAAAATAGATTTCTTATAAATAAATATGTCCTATGACATCATACAATCCTTGAGAAATATCCTCGGAGCTAATTTAGCCCTTGGCACAGTAGTAGATTCCCCCATTGGTGGTGGTCTATGGCAGGGCCCCTGGGCTCTCTTGTCAAATTTTTCCAGAATCTCATCTACAGCAAATTAAAAAGGTATTAAAGATACAATTCATTTGGCATACAGAGCTGTTTATGACCCTTATCAGAGGTGTTAAGGGATTACGAGACCATATGCTAGATGTGCAATAATCACGTAATAATACAGACATGCCTCGTGCTACAGAACAGGAAACTTTTTTGTAGCAGGATGTACACACTCTCTTTTTATAGCCAAATTATTTCACAAAACAACTTCTGCAAAGCATCTCAGTCTACCAGGATCTGGGGATAAAAAGCATGCCAGCCAACCAGCCAGCCAGGCAAAGCTATAATTTTTACAGCTAATTAACCCCAATGTTTCAAATTCCAGCAATTCCTGATATAACAATTACTGCAGTAACACACAGGCATATAAAACCTCTGCAAAGCATCAAAAAACACAGCTGCAATAACAAAATAGGCAAAGGTACAAAGTGACAACTGAAAAACAAAACAAAATAAAACCCATAGCAAGATACCAATGCTACAATACCTGATTGGTTTGTGGCTTCTAAAAATACAGCACATGTAGAAAAATAATTAAAGTCATGGATTAGCGCAGGAAAGAAGCAACTTTTAAACTCCAGAATACTCTAATGGACTAAGTGACTGATGACGTACATATTTCCTGCATGAACAATTTATGGCTCTTGGCTGTATCTAATAGGATGTCATATCAGTTTTTACTACAGCAAAGATTACTTTCTGATACAGGTAGTCCTCAACTTACAACAGTTCATTTAGTGAGTGTTGAGTTACAACATCACTGAAAAAAAGGACTCATGACTGTTATTCACAGTTATGACCATTGCAGCATTCCCACGGTCATTTGATCAAAATTCAGACAATGGCAACTGACTCATATTTACATATTTATGATGGTTGCACTGTCCCGGGGTCACATGATCCCCTTTTGCCACCTTCTGACAAGCAAAGTCAATGGGGAAGCTAGATTCACTTACCAACCAGGTTACTACCTTAACAACCAGAATGATTCACTTAACAACTGTGGCAGGAAAGGTCGTAAAATGGGGCAAAATTCACTTAACAGATGTCTCACTTAGCAACAGAAATTTTGGGCTCAATTGTGGTCGTAAGTCAAGGACTACCTGCAATAGTGTAACTTAATATAATCCAACTGGTCTATTCAGAAGTCCCATTGAGTTCAACATCTTATTCCCAGATACATGGGAATAAAGTTGCTTTAAACATACTGTAGCTTGCATAGGCATTTAACCCCTTTCAAAGCCATAATGTGAGAAATCCTTGCTTCATCAGTGTCTAAATATGTCCAAGTTTAGCCCACTAAACTTCAAAGGAGACAACAAAGTCTCCATATACTCTATGCCAGGTGCTCAATCTGTTAACCTATTAGGAAAAGACGGCATTACTTGTCCAGTTTTTCAGTGTTCTGCCTCCAATGCGTCATGTCCTTTCGCCACCTCAGGTTCTCTTGACTTCCAAAAGCACTTCCGGAAGGACTTCTTTCTGCCGGGGAATTGTAATATTTAATATGGGGCAATGAAGCAATTCAAAATAGGACAATTGTTCCCATGCAATTCCTGTCAATCTAGCAGTTCAAAAGCATGCAAGTGTGAGTAGATAAATAGGTACCACTTTGGTGGGAAAGTAACGGCATTCCGTGCCCCTTGCTGGTCGCACGACCACAGAATGTCTTCAGACAAAGCTGAAGCTCCCTCGGCTAAGAAACGGAGATGAGCATTGCCCCTTAAGAGTCAGACACGACTGGACAGGGGAAACCTTTACCTTTGCCCAAGCAATAATTAATTTTTACTGTTGAGTTTCCCAGGTATAACTTAGTACAATGACGAGGACTGCCTCCATGGCATAGGGAATGAATTAATCATATCTCTCTCTCTCTCTCTCTCTCTCTCTCTCTCTCTCTCTCTCTCTCTCTCTCTCTCTCTCTTCTCTCTATCTATCTATCTTTATATATCTATATCTATCTATCCATCTATCTATCTATCTATCTATCTACCTATCTCTCTATCTATCTATCTATCTATCTATCTATCTATCTATCTATCTATCTATCTATCTATCTATCTGTGTGTGTGTGTGTGTGTGTGTGTGTGTGTGTGTGTGTGTGTGTTCTGATCACGAGTAGGTATTAACAAATGGAAGACAATGGTGTTCATCTCATGGAATTTTCATCAGAGGCAGACTTCAGCATTTTACGGCTCCCAGGCCGACATCCAGCCCTTTGGCTGTCCCTGTCTGGTCCATGTGAATTGCTTTTATTTTGAAGGCAACTTTTTCTCCCAATTTATGTATGTACATGCCTACACACCTTCACAGCCCTATTGGTTCGGCCCAGCCCAAGAGTCCCACTTTCTCAGGTAGCCCCTTCGGAAAATTAATTGCCCACCCCTAGTTGGAAGGGATAATGCATGAATAGGAACTCTTCTTCTTTCGACTATAAAAGCACCAGTCCACTCACCCAATTGTCCTCTGCTTCTTCGTACCATTTCTTGCCTGGCCCCAATGCTCCCAAGTATAGCTTCTTCAAGTTTGGCCCGCATATCTTTTGACTTCTTAAAAGTCAGACTGTTCATTCTTTCAAACACTTTCTTCCCCTAGATGTTTCACAAAAGGACAAGAATATAAAAGAAGAACATTTTCTTTCTAAAGAGGTTCATTCTAAAAATAAATATTAAAAAGATGAGACGGCCTGTAAAATGCAAGTAATGTTAGAGGAGAAACCAGAGTTGGCCTTGTTTCATCCAAAGAGAAACTTGCAAAGGGAAACGTGAGAAACATAAAAAAGCATTTAGAGGAACTAATTCTGGTATCTTTTAGTGGAAAATGCTGTTTTAGAACAGAATTTAACAGAAAACAGTATATTTTGGATTTGTTTTAATCATTTTTAATATTACCTGCCCAAAGGAACATATTGGAGATGGGCAGCTATATAAATCTGATAAATAAACAAATAAATTTGATAGACATATTTACAATATTAATACAAATCTGCTCTGTCAGTGTTACCATTCTCAGAATCTTGAATATGCAATTACAGTACAGGAATCTTCCAGCTAAGTGCACTCATTATCATTCTTATGAAGAAGCAAAGCTATTCAGTTTATGTGTCATTCAATATTTTCTGGAAGTATTCAGTGCAAATCCAGGCTCTTAAGAAAACCATGCAGTATCAACAAAAGCTTACGTGTCTGAAAAAGAGCTCAACCTCCAATACAATTTTAAGACTTACATTGTGCAAACATTTGAAGAAGGCCCATCTTCAATCAAAGGTGCGCATTCTTAAGTAGGCAGTGTTGTTTTACCTTATATTCAAAGCAGGAAATGCAAAGATAAAGCAAATCCAACAAGCGATTGAGCTGCAACACAGAGAGATCTGTGAACCATTTCTGCAGAACACTTTCATCAGCATTCTTCAGGACCCATAAGAGGCAGATCAAAAGGTTTCGACTGGAATCAGCTGAAAATGTTGAGTGTTGCCTGCTGGCCTGGATTCAGAGACAGAAGAGATCAAAACTGTGGTTACCAGTTTGGTTCTGAAATAAATCTAGTCCAACTAAAGGAAAGTTTTATGTTCCTTTGCAGCTTTCAGAAAAGGGATGCAAGCTATTCAGATAGACCTAATGCCATCCTGCTTAGGGTGTGAAGAGTGTGCTGGACTCTGTAATAAATGGGGCATAGTATCCCCACTCCGCCTCAGTGTGACTGTGGGGTCCCATGTCAAACTGTAGATCACATTGTGACCAGCAATAAGCTGAGGGCATATTCCAGTCAAGTATCTGGTTAAAAAAAAAACAAAAAAACCAATGCTGAGATTCAATGCTTGGATGGCCTAGACATTGGTATTTGAACATAGATCTTTTTAACATAGAATTCTTTATTGGCCAAGTGTGATTGGACACACAAGGAATTTGTCTTTGGTGCATATGCTCTCAGTGTACATAAAAGAAAGGATACATTTGTCAAGAATCATGAGGTACAACACTTAATGATTGTCATAGGGTACAAATAAGCAATCAGGAAACAATCAATATTAATATAAATCGTAAGGATACAAGCAACAAGTTACAGTCATACAGTCATAAGTGGGAGGAGATGGGTGATAGGAACGATGAGAAGACTAATAGTAATAGTAATGCAGCCTTGGTGAACAGTTTGACAGTGGTGAGGGAATTATTTGTTTAGCAGAGTGATGGCGTTTTACTAATGATTGTTTTACTAGTGATTGTGTTTTACTAATCTACGTGAAATTTTAATATATACTGCCAGTCCATGTATGATATGCAATATGCTAAATAAACAATAGCAAGGTGTGGATAAGTCTCTTGACAAGTTCCAAAATGGAAATAAAAATGTTATATCTTGATCGTCCCAAAGGTGCTTTTTCACAAGGCAACTGGATTTTGTTTTTCCTTGAAGATGTTTCGCTTCTCATCCAAGAAGCTTCTTTAGTTCTGAAGTGAAACGTTTTCAAGCAAAAACAAAGAAAATTAAGTCCAGTTGCCTTTTGAAAAAAAGTACATTTGGGACAGCCATGACCTGGATGACTGAAAATCTCCATAGACAGTTATATCTTTAAGGCACTGCCTTAAAGTATCATACTATCGCATTATTGTGCTATAGTTTCCCAAAGAACCAAAACAATCATATTCCAGTATTATCATCTTCCGCTATTCATTCTTTAATTTCCATGAAATATGTTAAGAATAGTGCCATCATTTCATGACATGGCTTTCACCCAGTCTTCTTGTTTCATGAATGCAGATTCCCAAATATTTATTTGTACATAGATCTATTGAAGGAGGATGTTTTTGTACCGTTGATGTGAGGAGAAAACTGGTAGGCCGGGTGAGCTGAGGGACAGAGGTTCCTGCAATGGCCATAGCAACTGTCTGACTGATCATGTTCCCACCCTCACTTTCACAATCCTCCACTGCGACGCAGCTTGGTCTTCCACGCTGGTTGTGAGTTTCTGCAGCGAAACAGGCCAATTTCAATGAAATGAAACATTAATGTGGTTGCTTTAATACAGTTACATGGAATACAGCCACTTAATAGCAAAACACAGAAATGTTTTGCATTAGATGGCATCTAAATATCCCACAGAATCCCAATCAGAAAGGTTCATTTTAGCCATCTAGTCTAATTCAAATTAAAATAAACCCCTCCTAATTATTCTTAACATTCAAGCAGAATTTATACTTAAATGCAGTAGGGTCCTGCACTCCGGGAGGGCAGCAATAGGTATTAGCCTTTGGTGACACATCCTTCCAGGTATTTGAAGACCCTAGAACAGGGGTGTCAAACTCGCGGCCCGCAGGCCGGATGCGTCACGTGCTGGCCCTGCCCCTGCCCGGTTTAGCAAAGGGAGGGGGGAAAGTCCCGATACGTCACGTGACGTTGCTGTGATGACTCAAGTTTGACACCCCTGCTCTAGAATGTTTAGGTTTTTAAATGGATGAAAGAATGATGTCACTTTTTATTTATTTATTTGTCCAATTCAGGGGTCCTCAAACTTTTTAAACAGGGGGCCAATTCACGGTCCCTCAGACTGTTGGGGGGCAGAACTGGCTGGGTGGGCATGGCTAGATGGTCATGTGACTGGGTGGGTGTGACTAGGTCATGTGACTGGGTGGGTGTGGCCAATTTAACAGTCCATTAAAAACAATGCATACAAATTAAAACTTTAATTTGTTTTGCTCCTGGGGGTGTTTTATTTGCTTTTGTTTGCATGTTGCTCTTTTGGTTGACTTTTCTTTTTACTAGATCGTTTTTTTTGTTGTTTATCTCTCTGTCTCTCTCTCTTTCTCTCTCTCTTTCTCTCTCTCTCCGTCTCTCTCCCTCTCTCTCTCTCTATCTATCTCTCTTTCTCTATCTTCTGGAGGCGGGGGAGGTGAGAAAAACAGGCAGTTTCTGCCCGTTTTTTGGCCTCCTGGGGCATTTGTGCGCCCCCTTTTTCACCTCCCCCGCCTCCAGCAGCATTCTGCAGGCCAAAAAACAGGCAAAAATGGCCCTTTTTGGCAAAAAACAGGCCATTTTCGCCCATTTTTAGGCCTCCTGGGGCGTCGGGGCGTCCCCTTTTTCACCTACCCACCTCCAGAACGTCTCTGCAGGCCAAAATTGTTGGCCTTACCTTTCAGTTCCAGCACGTGGGGCTCGTGAAGGTAAGTCCTGTGCTCGGCCGAAGGGTGGGCGGGGCAATGTGGGCGGGACAGCCTTGTGGTCCTGTGCGGGCCGGATTAATGGCTTCGGCGGGCCGCATGCGGCCCGCGGGCCGTAGTTTGAGGAACCATGGTCCAATTTATGTAACTCCCCATCACACAAATGACTCTAGTAGGTCTTTACTTGTCAGAAGGTCACAAACGGTGATCACATGACTCTGGGAGGCTGCAACAGTCATAAATACATACCAGTTGCCAAGAGTCTGAATTTTGATCACGTGACCATGGGGATGCTGCAATGCTCCTGAGTATGAAAAACTGGTCACAAGTCACTTTTTTTTCAGTGCCTTTGTAACTTTGAACGGTCACTAAGCAAGTGATTATAAGTCAAGGACTACCTGTACAGCATGCATTCATTTCCTACTCTGCAGGTAGTCCTCGACTTACAACAGTTCATTTAGTGACCGTTCAAATTTACAATGGCACTGAAAAAAGTGATTTATGACCGTTTTTCACACTTACGACCACTGCAGCATCTCCATGGTCACGTGATCAAAACTCAGGTGCTTGACAACTGAGTCACATTTATGACCATTGCGGGGTCCCAAGGTCATGTGATCCCCTTTCGCGATCTCCTGACAAGCCAAGTCAATGGGGAAGCCAGATTCACTTAATAACTGGGTGACTAGCTTAACAACTGCAATGATTCACTGTGTGCTTGATGTGGAATTGCAAAGGCAAATAGACTTTTCAAGCACACATTCAAGCTTTTGGATGCAGTTTAGAAACTCTTTAAAAAAAACCCACAATTTGCTGCTTTAACTAAATATAGTATTCAGGTAGCAGTGCAGTTAATGGGTTAGCATACCAAATACCTGTGAAATCATACAGCTGGGGCACACTCTCCATGATCACTCCAATCAGAGGCAAGTATAGAGTAGCCACCCTGGCTTTTACTTGTGGGTCAGAGTACCGTGGGTCAGAGTCATGGCTAGACAGCAAATTGTGTACCATGTTGATGACTTTCTTATGCAATCCAAACAAACTATTTTAAAAAAAGAGACAGTCAGTAGGATGAGTTAACTTTTAGAGCAGATATGGCATGGTAGATTCCGACATATACGCACACTCACAAATGTGACTGCTTTCAATTATATCCCTTATTTTATGATTTTTTTTCAATTTCACCTTATCCTTTATTTAGCTAATCTGAAACAATGTAGCAAATATATTGCAGAATTAGAATTAACCTCTTAAACTAGAATATGCAAAATAAGTAAATATTGGCCACTTGATTCTGTGTCTTTAGCTCCAGACACAAAATGTAGACAGTGGTTAATATATAAACTGATCTGCAGATAAATTATTATTTTTATGTTGTGCATTTATGAAAAAGGAGAGGAAAAGGAAAAAGAAGATACACAAACAAAAAAGGGAAAAGAGGGGGAAAGGGGGAAAAAAGCACAACATGCACAAATAATTTACAAACATTAGAATTTTTTTTAATTTTTAATTTTTCTTTATTTAAATAACTAAATGCACTCCATCATTTTAAAAGTACTAATCATTACTAAAATATTATACGAATATCAACTGCAACAGTCAACATGGTATATAAGTCATAAAATAAGATTAATAATTACAGGAATTTCTATCTAAGCAATTAAGACTTTATACTAAGAGAAACTCACATCTCAGATATGAAACAAGCCCATATATGGAATTGTAATCCAAAAATACTTCCAAGTTGAATTACATTCTGTTTCAGATTTATTTTTTGAAATACAAAGTTATTTTAGACACCAAGAACTTAATTAGACATTCTTCTGCAGATTGAATGAGTATAGTTTCCAAAAGGAAGTGTGGACTACTCTTGCAGCAGTTACCACAAATAAAACTAATTCAGCATACTTTGTGAGAATATAAGATTTAGTCATTCTGAGATGCTTTTTGATGCTTGGTACTTTCAGTATTAGATGACTGATCATTTTAACTACTTTGCTTCTTCCTATTCGTCCCCATTTTTACTTTTTTGCATTGATGGCTGCAGCAAGAGTCTCCAAAGGTTAACTCTCAGAACCGGAGATAACCACAAAGTAGCAGAACGTAATCTGTGTTTATTCTAGTTATTGAATATCACAAACCAAGACTGGAGCACAACACAGATTATTTAAGTAGCAGTAATGTCATAGCAACCCATGTTAATAAGAAAACAAAAAAGTGTATGGTAACATCATGGTGCAAATTTCTTCTTATATATTTCCCTCCTAATATTGGACAAACATATGTACAATTTGGTATCTATTTCATTTATTATGTTGCATTTTCATCACTTGCCTTCCACTGTAGAGGTCCACGGTTGTACAAGAAAAAAAAATACATTGGGATGAATATGTACATAACGAAAGAAAGAAAAACCCAATCTAACTTATGTTGAAGCATTCAACTTTATTATAGATAGTCCTTGACTTACAATTCACTTAGTGTAATTCAAAGTTACAACGGCACTGAAAAATGTGACTTATGACCCTTTTTCATAGTTATGATCTTTGCAGCATCCCCATAATCATGTGATCCAACTTCAGATGCTTGGCATCTGGTTCAGATTTATGACCGTTGCTGTGTCCCAAGGTCAGGTTATCACCTTTTGCGACCTTCTAACAAGCCAAGTCAATGGGGAAGCCAGATCCACTTAACAACTGGGTTACTAACTTATCAACTGCAGAGATTCACTTAACAACTGTGGCAAGAAAAGTGGTACAATGGGGCAAAACTCACTTAACACCAAAAATGTTGGGTTCAATTGTGGTCGTAAGTCGAGGACTTCCTGTACTTATAAAAGTAATGTCTCTTTTGAGTTGAGCAGCTTGAAATCTAAGTCAAGGATTAAATGATAATTCATTAACAAGCCCTATTCAAAACCTATATATGGAATTAAAAAAACTAGCGTTCTTTGCTATGAATTTTGGAGGTATGAATAGGAGCATTTTTGATTTTCAAAACCATTTGATACTTGCGAGTTATGTGTGAATAAAACTACCACAACCAATCTTCCTTCAATGGCTAAAGATGGAGCAATTTCTGATGACAAATACAGTCAAAGGGATCATTATCACTACTTGGTCTAAGCCTATTCTTTTCAATGCATTATTTATTCATAAGCAACATTTACGCCACACCATATCACAACATGTTCCTTGAGTGGTTTATCACACATATATAAACAAACGGTGTTTTGCTTGGTTCTGAAGCATCCCAATGATAGTTCTCTCTAGAAAATGGGGACCTAGAACTGATCACAGCCTACAGACAAAGGTTGCTAGGAATATTAAGAGAGGTGAACCCTGAATGGGCATAACTCATCAAAACTGACCCTAATATAAATGGGAAATGTCATCTTTGCAGTTGGAAAAAATATATGGGAGAAAAACATCAATAATACATATCATGTCTTGCAGTGATAGAAATGAAATAATTGCTGTTTTTTGGCTTTACATGCTTTATTCATTAACAAGTGATGGAGTCAGTTAAAATGTATCTACCACTTCCTCCATTACTTACATTTTTCATTGTGAGTGGTTACTGACCCCAATTACTTCATATGAGACTATACTATTCAACCACAGACTATTCTACTGGAAAATAAAAGCTTGGTTTAAAACAAAACAAAACAACCCCTTTCTAATGATGCCATGCTTAACAAATTTTATCTTATTTTATATTTGTATGATTTTATTGATGCCTGTGGGTTCTCATACCTGAGTGATCGTTAATTTTTTCTGTCAATGGATAGTTGTCCAAAAACACCATACAGTACAGTGGAGAATAGAAAACATAGTCTAGCAGTCAACCATGCAATAGTTTCTATCCTTGGGCTGTCAGACTCTGAAACACAACCACAATCACTCCGTGCACACGCGGAAACGTATGACTAGTTTTTCTTTTTCTTTTCTTCTTCTTTTTCTTTTCCTAATTACTTGCATTCTTTATACTATTTATGTTGTTTGTATTTTGTATTTGTTGTTTGTATTTTTTGTCATGGATTGCACCAGTGAGGCTAAAACCAATTTCGTTGTATTTTATTATTATTATTATTATTATTATTATTATTATTATAATTATTATTAGCTGTGGTTCAGTTTTTTACTTCTATAATTAGAATATCACGCTAGGCTGGCCATGCTGAAAGCCCTTCAACCTTTTAAGAAACATGTGGCTGTTCTACTTATTTCCTCTTTTTCATGATCCTGATCTGAAAAAGTTGTTCTGCTGGGCAAAAATTAGTACAGGTAGTCCTCGACTTACGACCACAATTGAGCCCAAAATTTCTGTCGCTAAGTGAAACATTTGTTAAGTGAATTTTGCCCCAAGTTACGACCTTTCTTGCCAGTGTTGTTACGTGAATCGCTACAGTTGTTAAGTTAGTAACACGGTTGTTAAGTGAATCTTGCTTCCCCATTGACCCAAAAGTGCTTTTTCAAGAGGCAACTGGACTTCCGTGTTTTTTTCTTTGAAGACGTTTCGCTTATCCAAGAAGCTGATTCAGCTCTCACTGGATGGTGGGGAATGGAAGGGTTTATATTCCTTGCAGACAGCTGGTCATTTGCATTTCCCGTTGACTTTGCTTATCAGAAGGTTACCAAAGGTAATCACATGACCTTGGGACACTGCAATCGTCATAAATATGAGTCAGTTGCCAAGTATCTGAATTTTGATCATGTGACCGCGGGTATGTTGCAAATGTTGTAAGTGAGAAAAATGATCATAAGTCACTTTTTTCAATGCTGTTGTAACTTTGAACAGTCATTAAATGAACTGATGTAAGTTGAGGACTACCTGTACAACTATCTAAGCAAATTTAAAGAGTGGTTGAGTGTGAAAGGAACAAGGACTTGAGAAGAAATACATTCTTTCACAGTCCTGTGACAATACACTTATGAGAGAGGAAATATGTTTTAAATTATTATAGTCCGTTGGAAACAATTTTAAAATTTACCTATCTGCTTCAGGATCTAGAATGACAGCTAGTTCAGTAAGCACCAGTCCTGCCAAGTAATGCTGTTGACGAAAAGGAACGGACAGCTCAAACATATTTGCAATCTTCTGATCCTGGACATTTGTTGAGAAGCCAGAACTCTGTAACACAAAAACACAACTTCTCGTAGTCTTTTATTATATGTATTAGTCCTAGTGGCCTCCACAACCTCATCCCATTATTTATTTATATAAATATATTCATAATAAAATAACAGCATGAAAGAAGAAACAACAACAACAACAAAGAAATACCTTCAACCTTAGTTCGGCAAAAGAATTTATCTGCTTTTTGATTACTGTTCAACAGTTAAATATAACAGGACTTGTTTATTGCAAATTAAAAAGGATTCCTGATATATCTAGATGGAATTTATGAATGGGGATCACATTATTATTATTATTGATGTGTACTATTTGGTTTCCATTTTTATGCATTTAGCACAAATATTGGGTATTCAAGTTGCAATTTTAGAAATTAGTTTAACGAAGATAACAATTCATGTTAAGACATGGTTTACAATAACCATGTTGATAAACTATAACAGGTATATTTATATATTAAGTCAAAATCAATCAAGTAACTGGTTTATATTTATATTTATCACATCAAGTCAAAATCAATCAAGTAACAGTTTGGTTTAACACAGCACAACTTTTTTTAAAAAAAGTCTGCATTTAAAGGAGAGCAGAGCTAAAGAAGAATCTAATTCTACATGAAATCCTACAGTCCATTGGATTATTATTAGCCTTCTAACAGTACACTATACTTTTGGTATATTACCCACCTGTGATGTTGCTGATGACACCGAAGGAGATGGAGAGGCAGGCGGTGTTAGCAAACTACATGGTAAATTCAGAGTAACATAATGCTCATGGCTACAGACAATCCGAAGGAAATCCAGCCTCAAGGACACTAACGTGCTGGGGATTGGTAAAGAATAAAGCTTGGAGGACACCTTGTGAAACAGGAAAAGCAAAGTTAAAAAGTGACAAGGAAGCTGGGTCCCTACAAAAGTAAATGTATCCATGTTCCTCTAGACCAGCGGTTCTCAACCTGTGGGTCGCGACCCCTTTGGGGGTCGAATGACCATTTCACAGGGGTTGCCGCGCGCGTTAGCCCGCCATCTTGGTGCCACCGTCACTTGCAGGGGTGAAATGCTCCCGGTTCGGCCATGCCTGCGGGTTGCCGGACAGCCGGTAGCGACAAAAGCGGGAGACTTCGCCCACCCGCCTGGATGCCGCCATTTGGGTTCTTTTACCCTCTGCGCATGCGCAGAACGCTTTGCG
>QLTV01002925.1:1523980-1537982 GCA_003457575.1 Thermophis baileyi | reverse complement strand
AGTTGGTTGCAGCTTGGAAAGGCAGAGAAAGGCTTCAGATTTCCCAATCTGGCCTCTGCCTGGAGTAGAGATGTTCTCACTCCAGGCCCGGGGGGGGGGGGGGCGGGGGGGGGGGGGGGGTGGCGGGGGGGTCGCGGCATTAGAAAGGTTGAGAACCACTGCTCTAGACTACAAAAATAGAGAGCAAAGGACAGGCACGTTAAATTTGGTATTCATAAAAAATGAGCAAGACATTGTTACTTTCAATTTGAGATTTAAACCATTTTGAAGCATTTCCATGCCACTTAGACTATATCCTTTCTGAGTACACCCATGCTGCTGACCCAGAATATGTTCTATCTAATCCAATGTTTGTTTCCAACATCCAGAGCCAAAAAGATGCTTTGGAGTCTACAAACTGACTCCAACAGTGATAGCATCCTCAGTAGTTCATCAAATTAGTAGGGGAAGAGAGGGAAAGATAGAAGGGACAGAATTTTGGCCTCTTTGGAAAACATCCTTCTAGTCAGATACCACAATGTATTTTACTCCTTCCCCCCCCCCTTTCCTTCCCTCTGCTTCTTGGATGTAGCCAACGCCAAGGATTCTCTACCCCGAGCCCAGGTCTATGTTAGATGCCCTCCTTTTACCTCGATCCTGCCACCGTACCTGTTTGTAGTAAGTCTTAACAAGGCTAAAGACAAATCCTCTGTCCATGACAGACAACAGATCGTTGAGAAAAAATGCTAAACTAGTGTTGAGTCTTTCAATCATTTCTGTATCCTATATCAGAGGGAAAAAGGGGGGAAAAAAGGAAAAGGACAGGATGTTTCAAAACAGAAGTTTCATGCCGAGGATCTTATCCAACCACTTGTCCGCTATTTAGAAATTATCTCTTCATATTGGGGTGTACATTAGACAAGAACACAGCTGAATTGCTTCCATTACCTTCTGAAACCGGGAAACTATATCACTGGCGATTGTGCTGACCAGCGCAGCTATGTCATCCATGAAGCGCTCTGGAAAACGATTCTTCCTCGGGGCGTCGAGTTTGTCAGCAAAATACAAATGATGCACAATACTTTTTACCTGGAGGAAACATATATTACCACTCGCCATCACTTGCACGAAAAAGGTCAGCTGTGGATAGCAGTATGATTTGATACTATTCTGTAAACCAGATTTAATCATTATAACAGTTGTGAGAGACTCCAGGTTGCCTTCTTTTCCCATTGGTCTAACTCTATCTACCATTTGGAGAGTAACTTTCAGAGGCATTTTATCTTCTACACAAGTAGATATTATCTGGATAATGAGTAGCCATTTTCCCTGAAAGTTAATCTATGATAGGGATCAGGAAAGAAGTCCAGAGGCAATAACAACAAAAAAGATAAGTAGGCCGACTTCCTTTCTGATCATTTTTTTCCCCTCCAATACAGGAAAGGAATAGGGCAGGTCTTACCAGAGATCTGAACTGGTCTCTTGCATAAGGGTTGTGACTTTAGGCTGGGGCACATGAAGGTTGCTTATCCCTGAAAACTGAACAGTTTTTCTCATTCTCTTACCATAAGTTCAAAGAAGAACCATGCTTGCTGAAGAGCTGCTTCACGAACACTTCCACTGCAGACAACCCACTGTAAAGCCAGTTCTTCATGAAAAAGCTAGCAGGATTAAAATTCATGTTTACTCAATCCAGCATTTAATCGTTCTTGAAACTGTAATTCAGAGATTCCCCAACTCCTGAGCTACGGCCTGGTACTGGATTGTGATCTGTTCGAAACCAGGCTGCGCAAACAGCGGGCAAGCGCACATGCGCATGTGCTGCTCCACTTGGGCGAGTGGCGGGTGAGCGAGCACATGCATGAAGCTCCTTTTGCGCAAGCAGCGTACGTGCGCGCCCGCCACTTGCACAAATAGAGCTGTGCGCACGTTCACCTGTCGCTCGCGTGGAACCATCCCCTCTCCCCTCCCTTGCCACTGGTCCGCAAAACCGGAAGGGTTGGGGACCGCTGCTGTAATTCATAAAATAATAGCAATTAATATCCAGGGATAATAACAAGCAAAACAATTTTTATAGCAATGGTTAACTTTAAACAACCTTTTAAAAAGAAAATCTTGCATAATGGGATGTATAAATACAATCTATGTCAGGGAGAACTAAAGTCAAGTTATAATTTCTCATAAAGTTATCATTTAGTTTCTCCTGAAATGTTTTTTTTTAATTACTGCTAGAAAAGGCTGAGCTTTTCTATGAGAGCTCAGGATGAAAGAGAAGTCAACAGTTCCACTCTGTTCTCCAGTTTTACCAAAGAGAAGGTAAGGGAGAAAAACTTCTGATCTGTTGGAAAACTAATAAGAAAGATTTCATAATCTTTTCATCCATCTCTTGGAAAAACAAACCGGTGGGGAAAAGCCACCCATATAGATTCCCAGCTGTTTAATCCCTAATGCCCTCAAGCAGAAGCAGAATGTCAGTAATCTACAACTTCTTCCTACGGTACCTCCATGAAAGATAAGAATTCACAAACCATAGAAGATAGTGAGTGGAAGCCCCTTGTAAGCTACACTGAAGCACATGGAGCATTTCTGCAATCTTTGCATTGCTCTCAAGTGTGTGATCGAAAGGAATTAATGTTTTTACAAAAAATGAAGTGATTCATCTAGATTATCATCCAAGCTATTTTATATTTGTGGAACTAGAATAAAGCCACTGCGACTCTAGTTGACTCAGCACTCTTCAAATACGGCACACGTTAAACACTGACTGAACTGTTTATCACTCCTTGTCTTGCACAACAGCATGAAATGATCTTTGCTATATCTACCTTTTTAGTTGGCAATCGCCCAGTTAATGTTTGTAAGAAACTTGGTGTCTCCGTATGGGAAGACATACGATTACAGCTTCGATCTGCAGCCTGCAAAATAAAGTGGTGACAGCACATTAAAATATGCTATGGATGACACACACAGTTCAAGACAATGGACATTAAAAAAAAGTAACAGAAATATTTTAGATTTCAACTTCTAATTCATTTCAATAAAAGGACAAGTAGTACTGAACCTTATGGAGATTTTGAAACTTATTAATAGACAATAAAGCTGTTTGTTTAAAAAAAGGTTTGTAGGGTCCAAACGGAGATTAAACATTATGCAATGTTTTCGCTTAAAGACATGAAGTGTTGCAAAAGAATGAAACTAGTTTGTAACAACTTCACATTTCGCTGACATACAACAAAACTTACAAGTATATTCTAACTTCTGTGTCACTCACCCCAGCTTAAAAAATATTGAGCTATTGCTCAAAATATCAGTATTTATTGTATAGAATTACACATAGTCCTCGACTTATGGCCGCCATTGAGCCCAAAATTTCTGTTGCTAAATGAGACATTTGTTAAGTGAGTTTTGCCCCATTTTACGATCTTTTTGCCACAGTTAAGTGAATCACTGCAGTTGTTAAGTAATATGTTTGTTAAGTGAATCTTAACTTTGCTTGTTAGAAGGTCACAAAAGGTGATCACATGACCCCAGGACCCTGCAACCTTCATAAGTATGAATCAGTTGTCAAGCAGCTGAATTTTGATCACATGACCATGGGAATGCTGCAGCGGTTATTAATATGAAAAATGGTCGTAAGTCATTTTTTTCAATGATGTTGTAACTTTGAATGGTCACTAAATGAATTGTCGTAAGTCGAGGACTACCTGTATACAATCAAATGGGGTTGTATTTATACATTTGCTTTTAACAACCAATTTTTTAAAAAAAAAAATTTACTCTTTTACAAAATAATTAAACTGATGAAAAGCTGAAAGAATTGTCAACTGAATTTAATCAGGACTTCATTTAAATAATCACACTGTGTTAAGAAGCAAGCAACTAAGGTTAAAATTAACATGATACTAAGCATTTTGTATTTTGCAGTGTATTACTTGACAAATTTTTCAACATTCAGTTTTTATCAAGAAAAATAAATTGTTATGAACTGAGATTCACACATTATGTAATAAAAACAAGGTGGCAAATGAGGAAGAAAATGCGTTATCAAAATCATAACAGATACAGATGATGATGATTGATGATGATGATGATACAAAATATAAGATTGGCCTCCTTAAAATAAAAGGAAATTAATGAGACATATTAATTAGACATGGCTAATGTAAGTCCTAATTATTTCAGTAAGCCAATTTTATATATGATTAACGATGTAATATTTAGAAATGTTACATTTGCATGTAACATATCTCTATTTGGACTATAATGAAATGCTATAAAACAAGTGTAAACATTAATTATAGAGAAGGGGGGGAAAAGAGAACAGAAAAAATTAGGGATGGATGGTTTCTCATGCAAGCTGGTGGAAAGGAACCATGTGAATTCTTCAAAACAGGTAAAAGTATGTGAAAGGGATCACAGTGTTGACTCGAGTGAGAAAGATTTCTGAACCATGATATCAACCAAAGATATTAAGAGGAAAGTATGGAAGCTCTAAGGGAGTCACCACCTGTGAAGTCTCTGCATTCGGACTGGGGTTGGATCCCCATGGGGCAGCTTTTGCAGCACCAGTGTTTACCCAAGAATTGGAGCGATCTAAGCCCTGGGCACATAACAGAAAGGAGCAAGGAAAGGAAAGAAATGTTACATGTTGCATGCCACATTTGCATTGGAAATTGGAGGAGATTAATTTCTTCAAAGAAACTCAGAAGGTATACAGCACAAACGCATCACCAATTAGTACTGTTAAATAATTTGCTTAGTCCAAACAATTATTTGTATCGGTAGAAGAGAATATTTGTAGCTCAGAGTGGAATTGTGGGATCTTTGGTGCTCTTTGAGCTTGCTTGTTTTCTTGCAGATGTTTAATTACCAAACTAGATAACATTGTCAGCACCAAGGACTCCACAATTATTTGTATTTCCCCCCCAGATATACATGCTAAAATGTCATCAGACCAAGTATATTTTGCAGCACCTTATATAGGCATAGCTAATAAGTGGCACCTTCTCCATTTCTGTTTACTTTTAATCTTATTCCAGTTCCTGTTTATTTATGATTTTACTTAAATCATTTAGGTGCTATATTTAGTAAGCTTGTAAATATTAATGCATATACAGTAGTCCCAATTCTAAAGAAATCCAGTCAGGCTGCAAAGTCACTGAATATCAGGACATAAATTATTAACTGGATCTTCCTCTACTGATTTTAGCTAGAATAAAGCTAAACCAAATTTCATAGGTTTTGGATCACTGATTATATTTTACCACTTCAAAAACCATTTATTTTATAATACATGTGCCTTATTTTCCATCATTATTGCATAATAGAAAAGATAATTCATATAGATTTCTGGGAATCGATTTTGTTTCATGGATTTCTATGCTTCTGTAACTTGCTGCAGTCATCTATTGGCACTATATAGGCGTACCATAAATATCTGAATTAAAAATTGGTTGTCAAATAATAAAAAATCCAGCCCTCTGAAGAAAAAATTGTAAACCATTATATATAAACCATAAACATCTGAATTCGCAGGAGTTCAGGAATTCATAGTAAATAAAAATATCAGTCTTTGAAATTAAATCTCACTAAGAAATGTTCTGTGGTTGATTTTCTATACCATACATGGTTATTAAAACAATTGCCTGAAGATCACTGATGTGATTTGGCTTTTCATGTTAAACAACTCCATCTTCCAATTTGGAGAACCTGCAGTTTCTGTGCCATAGTTCACACTCTTCACAAGGATCCCTTGATATGCTAGTCTGGGTTTGGAGGGGGGGATGAGATGTTCTGCTATATATACAGATATATGTATCATAGACAGTCCTCGACTTACGACCACAACTGAGCCCAAAATTTCTGTTATGTGAGACATTTGCTAAGTGAGTTTTGCCTTATTTTACAACCTTTCTTGCCATAGTTGTTAAGTGAATCACTGCTGTTGATAAGTTAGTAACCCAGCTGTTAAGTGAAACTAGCTTCTCCATTGACTTTGCTTATCAGAAGGTCACAAAAGGGTGATCACATGATCTTGGAACTCAGCAACGGTCATAAATCTGAACCAGTTGCCAAGCATCTGAATTTTGATCATGTGATCATGGGGATGCTACAAAGGTCATGCGAAAAACAGTCATAAGTCACATTTTTCAATGCCGTTATAACTTTGAATGATCACTAAACGAACTGTTGCAAGTCAAGGACTTTCACTTTTGAAATCAATTATTTATCCTAATATCAATTTTAAGTGAGATATAACAATGAGCACGTCAAATTTTGGTAAGTGGCATCACTCCGTTTTAAAAGGGGGGGGGGAAATTAGGATTGCCTTGAAATTCAATGTCTTGAGAGCTTTATGGGATCCTATCAGGCAGAAACATTATCCCTTCCAGTTTATTAAACAGCTAGTATGCTTCTGTAAGAAAGCTTTTATCTATTTTATTGCCAAATTATTCAGGCCAGGCAGCTCATGCAAAACTTATCATCTCCTAGGTAAATTTCATGTGCACATTACTCCCTCCGGCATTTCACAAAAAAGGTCAAGGTGGTTTAATTAAGCAAGACTATCAAATGAATACTAAAAGACTCCTAGCTCTTCCAGTCCAATGTTTAAATGTTTAATAAGAACAACAGGTAAACCTTTTTAGAGGGTGAGGCTTTTTTTTTTCTTCCTTTTCATTAATTAAATAAAAGGATTCTTTTCTGTGCTTCTTGTATTCTTGTCTTGCCCGTGGTATGCAAGTAGGCTGCTAATGTAAATATTCAGAAGGCTCTCCATTTTGGGTAAGTAAATTTTGGGGTGTAAAAATGCTTTTAAAATGCCTCCTAAAAGCTTTTAAAGTGGCTTATAAAATATTCTTTGCCAGGAGGAAAAATGAAATTACTTATGATAAGTTTATGTCAAAAGAATCTGTTCTTTGGTGTCATTATCCTCGCTGAAAAAGGCATCTGGAAATGCAATCTACTAACAGTGGAAGAATCTAACATATCTCTGTAACTAATAGAAATCCTATGCTCACAATTTGTCCAATTTGAGGCAAACAGTCAAATCTGGAGCCCAACAGGATTCCTGATTTGACACTTATTAATTAATAACAGTGGCATGTTATTATTAGCCATCTTACCTTACTTCCAATGATTGATCGTACTTCATCATCGGGTGAGGTTGGAGTCCCTGATATGTCAGGGTTGCTGTTACTAAGGCTCCTGGAGCGATTCAGATTTAGGCTTGCAGGTCTGACAGCTGAACGAGCCATGGTAGCGTAGTGCATTGATCCTCCTAAACCACTGGGAGCTAAAGAAATGCATAGCAGGAGTCAGAAATTATTTATTTAATTGTATTTTTATTTATTTATTAAATTTTTATGCCGCCCATCTCCGCTACGAGGCAACTCTGGGTGGCTTACAAGTTATAAAACAAATAAAAAATAGTTAAAAGATTAAAATGACACAAATCATAAACTATTATTAAAAACTGTATTAAAACAGCAGCTAAGATAGCTAAGAGATGGATGGGAGTATACCTAAAGTACTAATATAACTGGTATCACTTTGAAAGGTAGCTCCAGCTAATTTTTCTCACTGACAGTTACAAATTCCATTCACTAGGTCAATTCTGAAGAAAAATTCAAGTTTGCCTGGAAGTCATATAGTAGCATTTATTATAGGTAGTACTAATAGCAATAGCAGTTAGACTTATATACCGCTTCATAGTGCTTTACAGCCCTCTCTAAGCGGTTCACAGAGTCAGCATATTGCCCCCAACAATCTGGGTCCTCATTTTACCCACCTCGGAAGGATGGAAGGCTGAGTCAACCTTGAGCCGGTGAGATTTGAACCGCTGAACTGCAGCTAGCAGCTCAGCTGAAGTAGCCTGCAGTACTGCACTCTAACCACTGCGCCACCTCGAGTATGGAGTTATGATCATAATGGTGGTGGTCTTTAAGCGGGTCACCACAATTGTGCTCAATTTTACAACATTTACAACATTCAACATGAATTCTGCGGTCGTTAAACAAACACCATCATTGTTAAGCGAACTTGTTCTCAGTAATGGTTTTTTTTTCTAGAAACCAGAAGCAAACCAATCATTGGCCAAAAAAACGTCAAAAAGAGCAATCACATGACCTAGGACGCTACAAACAGCCATAACTGCTGAACGCCGAAAATGTGATCACACAATTGTGAGAGGGTGATAGCAATGCAGTCATTGGAACTTCAAAAACAGGCTGTAAGTAGGAAGTTCGTCCTAACTTTGAATGGTTGCTAAGCAACTGGTCATTAAGCAAGGACTACCTGTATAGATTTACTTTCCTTAATCAAAATACCTATGTTTAGTCATGACAGAAGGACCCTGTATATGAGTTTGAATACAACCAATGACAGTCCCTTCTCTATACTCTCTCCATACCCCTAAACAGCTGTTCCTGGAGATAATGGATCCATATTACAGTGTTATAGAATATGACATAGGGAAATGTAAAAGAAATTAAAATTTGATATAATTTGAGGGGAAGGGGCTGTTAGTAATTAACTATAAATTATGCTACATGTTTGATCACCAAGGTAAGATTCAGAAACTAAGGTCCTGATATCATGCTTTTTCATTTGAATGCAATACAATTGCATTTTAAAAGTGAAATGTACCTGGGCATGGAGAATTGGGAGACGTATTTGGTAACCGAAAAACATAATAAATAAATGAAGTAAGAAGATTATTTCTTCCATGCTGATCTTGGTTTCCTTCAAGGTTTTTGTGAAGTCTGTTTACAATAGAGGCCATGGCTTCAAAAGATGCTTGACCTAGATTGACTAGAAAGAATATAAAGAGTTAGATATCAAGCTGTTTATTTCTACTGACAAACTATCTAAAGGAGGGAGGGAGGGAGAGAGGGAGAATAGTCATCACATTCAAGTAATCTGATAATATCTTAAATATGTGTTAAGTATGAATATCAATGGAGATGGCAAATGAATTCATTCAGCACCGACATAACTTCATATGGTCACTGAGCAATGGTCATTACTTGAAGTTTACCAGTTCTAAAATTATCACTTATCTTTAGTTATCTTTAGTTATGACTTGTAGTTGTCATGATAGCCAAAATAAGTTTCTTCCCAGAAGGTGTATTCTTTTATAGTTAATTCCAAAATCTTATAATAAAAGTCAATATTCAAACTTTATCTGGATCTTTAATCCATTTATATCTTTCTTAGATTGAGATCTTATTTAGCTTTATTTATTTATTTATTTATTATGTAATTAATTAATTAATTAATTAATTAATTAATTAATTAATTAAATTTGTTTGCTGCTCATCTTGCTGCAAGGAGACTCTTTTTGCTGCTTATTTCAAATTCTTTAAGTTCTTAAGCTTGTAGTTCATTTTTATTTTGTTCAGAGCTGAAGACAAACTCACCCAATGAAAACTTTTCAGACTTGCTCTGAAGATCTCTAATAGCTTTAAGATATTAGAGATAATTTCTGAAGTGATTAAAATGAAAACACTTATAATTCTAAACGTAGCTATGGCATGTTAAATTATAGTGGAATAATTACAACAAAGAGAATTTATATTACAACAAAGAGAATTCATATCATATTTTCACTTAAAAACATAAGCCTAAATGAAATACCTATTTGGCCTGCAATAATAGGAGGTCTTACAACCAAAAGAATTAATTTGTCAAGCAGAAGATGGAGAAACCGCACCACAGGCTCCAACTGAGATGAGTTCAAAGCTGAAATACTGCTCTTTAATTCATTTTCCAAGTTGTTCTCCATAATTCTCATGTCACCTATCCGTACAGGGAACATATGTTCATCCAGGGCATGAACAAGGGCAAAGAACTTGTCAAGATAGGGGTCCTAAATAAACAAATAATAATAATAATAATAACAACAACAACAACAACAACAACATTTTTTAATGTTTAGCTATTCAAACTAATGCAATCAAGGCCAGAATTTAAAAATCATCGAATGATTCAAAGTGCAGATTGTGCAAAGAGGCAGAAGAAACAGTAGATCATATAATCAGTTCGTGCAAGAAGATTGCACCAATTATAAACAACAGCATAATATAGTCACCAAAATGGAACATCTCTAAAAATTATCATATGCTAGTAATGAAAAAATTGGTGGAGACATAGAGTTGAAAAAGTAGTCAAGAATGGCCTTTCTGAATATAAACTGATATGATAAACTCTTGGCTTTTAACATGCCAGTGGCTGAAAAGAGGAAAGTATGGATGATGTGGCAAGACCAGGGGATAGAAGAATAAAAGAAAAGAAACTGGAGAAGATCGCAAAGTATCTTCTCCAATTTCTTCCACTAGCGTTCTGGGAATCAAAACTGAAAGATTTTGGCATAAACTGGTTGTGATGGTCCTAATTTCCATCTGACACTTACAAAAGGCCACACTGCTTGGATCCCTCTTCCTGAGAGGAGAGGTTGGCACCAAGCACCACCACAGCTGGACTTTTGGAAAAAACAACCCTCCCCAACGGTTTCTTTGCTGAGAGATGAAGCTCCTCTGCAAACGTATTTCAGCAAATTCCCATTACTCCTATGCAGTCAACTGTATGGAGGATTAGCATACTTGGATTTCGGCAGAGCGCCAGAGTGGAGAGGCAGTAAGGAGTGAGGGCTGCCTCAGGTAGGTGAAGGAAGCACAGAGCAGGCCAGGCATGAGTGTCTGTCTGATCTGGCACTCTGGCACTGAAACTCCATCTTGTTGAAACCCAGCAGAAAGCATGGATTTTCCAGGGAAGGAGGCATGGAAGATTGAAAATAGTGTCCACATGAGCGTTCAGCACTTGACAACTGTTCATAAGTGTGAATGGGTTGTCAAGTCCCCAGACTGCAATCACATGATGGGCAGGGATGAGACAATTTGCAATGACCTATAAACCACTCTTTCCAAGCCGTCAAAATTTCAAACAGACATTAAGTGACTGGACATAAGTCAAGGACTACCTCTACATTCCATAAGAAATTTTGTTGTAATATTAGAACAACTTTATTTATTGTTACTTTCCCTGTGTTAGCGGGATCCCTCTTAATACATACCTGTGTATGAATGGTTGACACAGCAATTATTTCTACGTTAAAAACTCCTTTATGGTTGTCAACCCACTTCATTCCAGGCAAAGGCACCTGACAAAAAGCAAAACATAATAAAGTGTAGGAGATAACCAGGCTGAGCGCCAGGAAGGGGTCAAACACGTCATCGGTCTTGAATCCCTTCGTTCCCACAAGTGATTTTGAATTCCACTGACTCTTATCTACCGCCAATATGCTTTGACCGTTAGTATGGTAGTTTAGATTCTTGTAGAGAGCATAAGCTTGCAATAAACCCGTATATTCATTTGAACTGCCTGGTCTTCAGTAGTGGGTTTCAATTACCTTCGCTACCGGTTCGCTATTGGGAGCACGTGCGCGCATGGCGCTTCTGTGCATGAAGCTTCTGCGCATGCACAGAGACGTCCGGGTGGGTGGGCAGAGCCTTCCGCCACCGCCGCTACTGGTTCGCCCGATCTGGGGCGAACTGGTAGCAACCGACCACTGCTGGTCTTCTGATTTTTCCATGCTTGACATATAATCAGTTATGACTTTCATTATGGTGAAAGAATAGTTAGTAAAAACAGACATTTTAATCAACAAATGTGGATAAAATGTTTCTAGAATTTATTTTCAAAATAGACGTTCTTAATATTTGTGATATTTGTTGTTTAACCCACTTTACTGAGTCACACCCACTATAGGAAGTTGCTAACCTCTGGAGAGAGTACAGAATAAGCTTGTGGTGGCTTCTCCAAAGAAACAGGGAGGCAGAACTGGCCAGTTTTTAATCGTCCATTTTGTAGCATCGGTATCCACTTGAATGGGAAAAAAGAACCAAAACATCATTAGCACCTATCAAATACATTGGAAGTCTTTGCTTATTCACTTACCTATTTCAATTTTTACAGCTACCCATCTCACATCCATCAATCTGGGTCACTCAAGTTAAAATAAACCAAACAAAGCCATGTAAAAGAATTCAAACAATTAACCAGAAATGTATCAAAACTGACTTAAGCGTTATTCCAAATTAACATGTATGGAAATAATATCAAGCAAAATGATTTCTGCGATGCTGAAAGTCAGAATGAAGGCAGGAAGGAATGGAAGACATTTTGTGGCAGCTGTTTACCGTGTAGCCAACAGGAGTCTCGAGTGGGGTGTTTTGTTTCTGTTGGCAACTGACATGGTAGAAAGTGAAAAGCAAATGATGGTGGTCCGTTAGAGTAGCAGGAAGCTTGATCTTCATTTCTTCATGGAAATCAGGAGATCTGTTTTGAGGTAAATAATTTTATCTGTAAACAAAATGCTTAAGTTTGATTGGTTTATAAAGCAGCCCTATATCTTCTTTGGAAGACAGCTGCAGCAGACAAATGTCTATGGAGACTCTCAGTCATCCTTTGGGTCATGGTTGTCCCAAAGGTGCTTTTTCACAAGGCAACTGGACTTTGTTTTTCCTTGAAGACATTTCGCTTCCCAACCAAGAAGCTTCTTCAGTTCTGACTGAACAGAACTGAAGAAACTTCTTGTATGAGAAGCGAAACGTCTTCAAGGAAAAACAAAGTCCCGTTGCCTTTCGAAAAAGCACTTTTGGGACTGCAACAGACAAATTGCCAACAATTCCAAAGTCATGCTGGCAATAGACCATAAAGTTACACGCGGCATTCTGCAATCCCCCAATCACCAGTACAATTGATATCCTCTCACTGAAGGCAGTTCTAGAGATTATTTACAACAGCTTCCGAGCCAAAGCTCCTCCTGGTAGATCATATGGCCTCTTTGGGATTCTTTCCAAACAAAAAGTTTCCCGTGAAACAAACCTAATCTTGGCAGTTCTCTCTCTCTGAGGATAGAGTGCTTTCTCTGACCTAGGAGAGAAATCCAGAAAATCTTGTGGTCCCTGGAAGACCCTTTCAAGGAGCTAAGGACCGTAATTTTAATTGCTTAGGCTCCTTCCCCCAGTTTTCAATTACTGTATTGCATTAGTTAAAGAGAAACTTTTCAGATAAAATGTCAAAAGAAAGATTTCCTGGGATAATTTCCTATTTTAAGATTTATATTTTTTCTATAGGATGATACATTTTCTCTACATTCATCTACATTTCTGTTTAGTTGGTTAACACTCCCTATCTCAGAAGATACCATAAGGCTTTTAGATGTACTCAATACTACAAGATGATAGGTTCACTCCTAGATTATTCTCCAGCTCTTGCTCACATAAATAAATATTTCATTGATTTGTTCTACCAATAAATGTTCTCCTTTCTTCAGCCTCCTAATCATGCGCAAAGGGACAAAAAGGCTTCTATTCCTTTTCATGCGATATCACATATGCAGAAGATATGACCTCTCTGGGTGCATAAACCATAATTTAGAACACAACAAGAAACCTAGGGTTGCATTTACAATGCAATTTTCTTTTTTGTTGGCCAGTTTTTAGCAATTTTAGCCATGTTTTGTGTGTGAATGTGGTGGGTTGTCTGGTTTGACTGTGAATGGAAGAGTAAGACTGATTGGTTGTGTTGGTGAGAATGGGGGAGCCGGGGGAGGGAAATGGAGCCCCCTCTGCTGAGTGTACTAACAGAAGCAGATGGGGGCCCAGATCTGACCCTGGGCTTGGTATGAATGATATTGTCGGCCTGCCGGATAGAGGGGGGGCATTGAGGTGGGGGATGGGATCTCAAGGAGGGTGGCGGGTCGGAGCATCCCAGTGGTGGTTGGGAGACGTAGGTATGGCGGGAACCGAAAGGCAGACCATGTGTGGAGAACTAGAACTCGCTGGATCAAAGCGTTTTCTTGTTCTGTCCCTTCTGGTGACTTGGGTTTTCAGGGCCCTGGCCTCAGGCTCGTTAACAAAGATCGTTAACAAAGCCTCTCTCATCCGGGATTTGATCCTGGAGGAGAGAGCAGATCTGGCATGTATAACTGAAAGCTGGAAGGGACAAGAGGGGGGGGTTA
>QLTV01002925.1:1496851-1521153 GCA_003457575.1 Thermophis baileyi | reverse complement strand
TGCCGGCTGGCGGGACCGCGTGGTAGGGCCTTCTCTGTAGCCACTCCGACTCTGTGGAACCGGCTTCCCCCCGAGATCCGTACTACCCCCACCTTACTGGCCTTCCGTAAAGCCCTTAAGACCTGGCTTTTCCGGCAGGCCTGGGGCCAATAGTTGTTCTGATTGGCCCATGCATGGTTGCGTGAATGTTTTATTTTAAATATAGTTGGGGTTTTGTTTTTTTTCCCCTTTCTTTTTTAAATTGTTTTTATATGTTTTATTTTTTATGATGTAAGCCGCCCAGAGTCCTTCGGGAGTTGGGCGGCATATAAATTTTATAAAATAAATAAATAAATAAATAAATAAATTTCAGAAATTCAGACAATCATGATTACAGGATTATGAAAGGCAAAAGGGTACGAACAAGATGTAGGGATCAGATACATGTAGTTAGTCCTCGAATTACAACCATTTGTTCAGCAACTATTCAAAGTTACAGGGTAGCTCTGCTTGGTCCTCAAAATTACAACCATTGCATCATCCCCATGGTCACATGATCAAAATTAGGGTGTTTGGTAGTGTGCTGCCTCCAGGGGCACCTCAGTTCCCTCCATCTGCCTAGCTCTTCCACATCTCTGCTCTTTTGGCCACCCTGTGCTCTGTTGACTCTGCCAGCATACACTCGCTGGTCCTTCCATGCCCTGCTATCCTTGCTGCCTCCAACTGACTTTCATTATCTTTTTCAGTCACTTTTCACAAGGTGTGCCTGCACTGGCCTTTTGCAAGGCAGCTCCTGGCTATGCTAGACCTTCTTCCCTTGTCCGAATCCCACGTGGCCTTATTGCATGTGGCCTTCTCAACAGGTTTTGGAAGGCAAGTGCACATAAGAAGACTCTAGCAGCATCAATGCCAAAGACTTTTAGCTGAGCCCTTCTTTCATACTGGTACATCTAGGATCTTCTTTTGTACCTCTGCCTTCTAAAAAGCCAAACACAATTTGGATATGAGATGGGCACAACTTCTGGAAGAAGGCCTGGAGCGGCCAACAGCTGTCTTGCAAAGACCAGGCTGAGCGTGCCTTATCAATAACTGGATGGCAAAGGTCAGACACAGACAGCAAGATTGGCAAGAAGACAGGACCACAGAACAGAAGGTGGCAAGGCCAGTAAAGATGGCAGAATGCAAGGCAGCCAAAAGGGCAGAGATCTGGGGGAAATAGGAGGGTGGGAGGAGTTGAAGAGGAGGTAGTCCCTTACCTTACCAAGACTTAGGGTTGGGAGAAACCAATTCAGGAATGGCTTGGCTTGGGATGGGACCTTAGCTAATGACCAGTGGGATATGGCTAACAACGGCAATCAGGGTTACTGGGATTGCAGTCATTAAGTGAGGTAGTCACGTGGCATCAGGCTTTACAACTGCATCCCTTAGCGACAGAAATTCCAGTCCTAATTGCCATTGTAATGCAAGGACTATCTGTACTTGCATGCTCATGGCTAGAATCTCTGCTTCCTTATAATCTCTGCTTCCTTATAATCAAAAGTATGCAATTCTTGTTATCCTGAGATCATCTTTGTAACATAGGAGTGCAGAAGATGTTTTATTTCTGATCTCACAATATTATATACAGTGTCGAGTAAAATAAAAGATTGCTTTTCAGAAAGTTTCTGCTTTTTACCTGTTATGGTAAACAACAGCTGTATAAGCTTCTTTTGAAAATTCAGCACAGCTAGATTTTCCAAAGATTACCTATAAAAATAAATGATCAAATGTATTTTCAAAAAAACATTCTTTATTCTTCAGACCTGGAACTTTTACTAAGTCAAAAATGAATATCAAGATACCTATTTATGTGGCATATATTTATAACCTTGATAAATATGATTTAGTTTAAATACTGACTTATTAAAAATAAAAATATTTGGCTGCAGAAATAGTTATCAATATTTCAAAAGAACATAGATTTTTTTATATCTGCTGCATATTTCGTGGTGTGAGCTGTGTGCAGAAGTATGTAATTATTACTCATTTAATCATCAAGTGAGTCAGGGGCTTACAAGGGGTTCAGATGCCATAAATAGTAAAACCCAAACCAGATAAAACTTGGATCACAAACATTTCAGCAAGTTAACCCTGTTAAGTTACAAGAGAAAAAGTGCCGAAATGCCACTGAGCAGATGTTAAAATAACACAAAGGATTAAAAATGAAATAAAGTTAAGAAACAAATTCTCGAATAACTAAAAAGTCTGAGAAACCAGTGAGCCAGTCTGATTCTGTCCCAGCAGGAGTGCAGCCTGGTATAGCACAACAATTTGATGTGCATCTACAAAACATAGAACAGATAATTTACAGCATCAAAATCAAAATGGAAGAAACCCACACAAAAACAACATACCGGCATTGCATTGCTTGGATCCTCTCCAAACATAAACTGCACTTTTACAGTAATATTCCGAGCAGATCCTTGGCGATTGGCAAAGTTAAGGCTTTGTGGATAAACATATAGAAGATTTCTACAAAAAAAGAGAGAAAAGTATAAAAATTACATAGTGACTAGGTTATCTGAGTTATCCGTGGCTGATGAATTATAAAACCATGCATCAAATAATAGGAGATGGAAACTACTAAGCTAGAGATAATAAAAAGCTGCAGGGACAAATAAAAGTTAGCTGACACATAAGCCTGTAATTAGTTAACTGATTAGGATCCAATAAAATCAATGGGGTAAATTAGGGACAACTTAATTCTTATTGATTTCAATGTGAACTAAGCATAGCTAACTTTGATTTATTCTTTATTTCTGTTTCCAGGTATCTGCTGAATGGGGATAAGAGAAGGATAAAAATTGACCACCCTTGATAAAAGCTGGCAGTGATAGAATTACATTTATTTTATGAACCTGTGATTCCCTTAAATTAACGCTCAAATTTAAATCTACAACAAAGATGACCCAGTCCTCTCCTTATTTCCATTATAAACATTTATTATAATAATTTTTTCTCCGTAGTTAAGCTTTTGATTCATGCCTTTTCTGTGAATTATTTTATTCCACAATACGTACAGTATACAAATCAACCAACCATAAACCTAGTGGCTACTTCATGCTATTTAATCCACAATATCAAAAGAGAGTAAATTTGCTCTTCCGAAATTAGGCTGGAACTTTAGTAATCTTTATATTCAACATTCATGTATTAGCTTAAAAAGCTGTACAGATAGAATGTTACAGTGAGTATTGGGGTTTCTGGGAGGGAATGGTATGGAGCACATTGGAAATCTCCTAGAATTTCAAATCAGATGGGAAAATTTATATTAAATAGAAACCTCCTTGTGAAGTTTCCATCTTTCTTGAAAAAATTGCCAATTCTGTTGTTGTTTGAAGTACACATTTCTCATATAACATTAGCAAAAGCCAGATCTCACTGTTTTTTTCAAATGTGCTAGATAGTTTTATTAACTCTCATTTGCTGAATAATAGATGATCTGGGCCAGTCAAAATAATAAAGCAACAATTATATCCATATTTGAAGCAAAAATAGGGTTTGAAGACCCTCAGTAATTACTGGTATATATCCCAAAGATGTGGGTCACTGCTCCTGTCCTACCCTGCTTAGGGTAGACTAAAAAGAAAGACCTCTATTGTACATCTTGAACCGCATGCAAGACAATAAATGAGTGGACATGGCAAAGTTTGTATCAGTTATTCCAAATTGCTCAAAGCTTTCAAAGTTAAAATAGCACAGCTGGCATAATATGTGTGCCACGTAAACTGACAGCCACACTCAAGTTGCCAAGTTTTATATCAATTGAACGTTCCAAGTCGTCTTTAAAGGTAAGCCTTATTTACACTTAGCATAACATTTGCTATCAGGAAATGTTCATCAGATGGGCTCAAAGAACCTAAACAGGACACAGGTTACATTCATTCAGGTTTAATTATCAACTACCTCAACTTGATTTTTTTTTTTAGGACTGAACATGCTATATGTATTTATAGGCATACTAGAACTCTCCCAGAGAAAGACAAATAGCAAAGGGAGACATTTCTTTTCTGAACTAGAATAAGCAGAAAGAACATGAAAGTTATTCTAGTATTGGTCTTTATGATTTCTCTAGTAATTTCAGGTAGACTAGACGATCACTTGGAACCAGCAACTCCTGAGCCTAAGTCAAGATTTGCTATGTCTGATGATGTGCATTTGCTGGCCACTGGACTACTCCAGCTTGGGCGTGGCCTTCAAGACTTTGTGATCAAAACCAAAACCCAAATGGATGACATCTTTCAAAGGCTTAACATTTTCGACCGATCTTTTTCTGAGATCTTACAACAAACCAATGAAATGAAAGAAGAAGAGCAGCAGTTAAAAAAAGCCACAACTAGATTGCAAGCAACTGAGGAAGAGATGAGAAATGTATCTTTGCAGCTTAATTCCAAAATAGACGTCCTTTCCATCGAGAAGATTCAACTGAAGAATAAAGTAGGGGAACTTGAAGAAAAAATAACTGAACTCGTACAGACCCAGCTCGATATCCATGAGCCAAGAGAAATTGCCTCACTTAAAGTAAGTAGAAATGAAACATACTGAGTGTTGCCAAAGTAAATTGTATTCTGTGCAATGATAATTCAAAAAGATTTAGTCATTCCTGTTGCTGCTGGACTAATGTGCTGCATTTTAAGGAATAAAACCAGCTTTTTTCTTTTTTCTGCTGCTTTATTGAGCTTTGAATGCTACCCATAGAATGTGTAGCATGTAAAAAGTCTTAAAAATAATCAAGAAAATAATGACTGTTTCTTTAAATAAATTTGCTCTGACAGTTTTCCTTATTAACATATGTACAAGTTACTATTTTTATTTTGACAGTTTGGCTTAACTGTGAATATTTAGACTAAAAGAAGTAATTAACAAGTGATAATTTTATGCCAAAAAGAAAATGAATAGTAAAATTAGCAAACTGCCTTTTCCTTCACCCTATAATGTTAATACCAGTAGCTATATGCTTTTTCAATAATCTATTTGTATAGTTGGCATTCCTTCACTTTTACAAACCTACAGTTCTATTCCGGGCATAAAAATTGCATCTTAAAGTTGTTAATCTGATTTTATATACTGAAGTTGGTTAATAAAATTTGAAAGATCATTTTAAAAATAAGAATATAACATTTGCTTACCTCTACAGCAAGTATCAAGAATACATTTCTGTGATACAGCGTAATTTATGGTACATGTACTGATATTTTAGCCATCAGCTGAAATGGACTAGAACTGTACAGTTAAAATTATCAGATCATACTGTTTACTGCTCTGAAATGTGAAAAAGCTGCCAAAAACTGAACATATAAATACATAAAAACAATGCTTTCATAGTCAGGAAAAATATATCAAAGATAGCACTTGGATACGATGCAGTCGACAATTGGGAGTTGGGCGGCATAGAAATACAAATAATTAAATTAAATTAAATAATTAAATTGAATAACATCCTCTGGACTTTGTGGACAATTTTTTAATATGATTATCAAATTCAGATACCAACCACTGAAGCAGAAGAAGAGGAGGCTGATGGGTTTTGTGATAAAGTTCAACCTAAAATCAATAGAATATTTAAGCAACAGGCTGGAGACTTGAGTGCCAAAGTTGGAAATACTAAGGAGAAAAATATAATTGGACTGAATGGCCTAGGAAAGAGAAATGAAGCAGGAGAACAATTTATCCATTTCTGGCAATCCAATGAGTTCTTTATCATCAGAGTCTTCAACCAAAATGATGTCTATATATATGGATATTACTTGAAGATGCACACCAAAATCAAATTGATTACATTATTAGTACAAGAAGATGGAACAGCTCAATTATAATGACATGGCTAAGGCTGATTGTGGAATAGATCACAAACTGCTCATGTCCAAGTCAAATTAAAGTGGAACAAATAAGCCAATCCATTTCCATGATATAATCTTCAGCATATATTCACCATTATCAAGGAGAACATGAGGGACTGCTTTGAAGTCCTGAACCTCATAGAGAACACCAGAAGAATAAGGAATCTAATCAAAGTAAGTTTTTAAGGATGAATTTGAAGAGAGATTGCCAAGGCCAAGAATCAGAAGCAAGCAAACTGGATGTCAGAAGAAATGGTGGAAACTGGCAAGAAAAGAGAGAGAATTAACTTTTTTTTAACTTTTATTTGCATTTCTATGCCGCCCAACTCCCAAGGGACTCTGGGCGGCTTACAGCAAATATAAAAAACTTATTAAAATATAAAAAGCTTATTAAAAAGATACATAATAAAAACATTTAAAAACAATTAAAAACCCATACACACCTTTTCATGGCCGGATCTCGCCAAATTGCAGAAGCGAGATCAACGGCCCCAAGCCTGCCGGAACAGCCAGGTCTTCACTGCTTTCCGGAAGGCCAACAGGGTGGGGGTAGTCCGGTCTGTGGGATCTCACCGGTCGCTGGGCGCTATGTGGTAGAAGGCGGTCTCGAAGATAACCTGGCCCTGAGCCATATACGGCTTTAAAGGTAATAACCAACACCTTGAATTGTCAAGGAAGAAAAAATTTCAAGAAGAAACTGTCCATGAATTATTAGAAGATTCAAGAAGCAATATTATGATGACAACTTTAAACATATAGAAGATGGGCACAAATAAACAAAAATCTTCCAAAAGATCTCTAAACTCAGAAGGAGGTTTCTGCCTCAAATTGGTATGCTAAGATTAGAAAGAGGTCAGTCAAAAGGAGACGTAGCAGAATGTGCACACTATCACACAATATATTTTACGTGCTTCACAATGCTTAGAATTATCCACTGCAGATTGCAGTCCAACATGGAATGGAAGATGATCAGGTTCAAAGTATTATGTCTTGGAACATTAGTTCTCTTGAGAAGACTACAGGAAGACTAGGAAAGGGGGAAGGAAAGAGACAAGAATGACAGCAATAAAGTAGACTTGATTACAGAGATAATGGATAGTGTTATTTCAAGGCCTGAAGGGCTAGATGGGGACTGATGATTCTGAAGAGAGTTACCTAAGTGATCACTAACTGACAGCAATTTGATGACACATAATCTATCAATCAAACATATACTATCCTCATTTTTCATCCATAAACTTCAAAAGACTGCATTCTAGGGAAAGCTTGCTATGCTAGCCTATGCCAATTTCTTAAACTTGATGCCTTCCATATATATTGGACTATGATTCTTTTCAACATGTGTTGAGATGACTTAAGGACATACTGGCCAAGATATGATAGAAATTTTAATTCAGTGTGCCTGGATTATGCCAAGTAGGGAAAACCATTTTATTATGTATTGAATGTAATCTTTATTAATTTTAGTCACAACAGTAATAATTAATACAAATTGAACTTAGAGAAAGAGAATAGAAAAAAAGAAAATAAGTGCAGGAAAAAAGAGAAAGGAGGAAACAAAAAGAAAGTAATAATGAAAAAGAAAGGAAATATATAAAGAAGTGAGTTCCAACCTTCATTACAAGTATAAACAAATCTAGTAACTATTCACCCATTGTAAGATTATAATGTGAAAAAAGTACAGTGATTTTGGTAGAAATGAGTGGAAAGATGGGCAGCAGAACGCTTAATTGGAGAAATGGAAGTCCAATGTGTATTTTTAAACATGGGTCCAATGATGGATATATTTAATGGATTTTTGAGACAGCTGATATAAGGATTTCTAAATGGATTGTGATTGCCAAACATTTATTAAAACATAAGGCAATCTTGGAGAAGCACTTCTGATTTGGCAAAAGAACACTAGGTAATGAGTTTATCTGGCTAAGCTCTTGTATAAGATCTCTGCTGCATACACTACTGCAAAAAGTAATATGGAGACATTTTATGCTTCAGATTATGATCCTTTAGGTTTAAGCTATTGTTTTCGCTTTCCCTATAGAATTTTGTTGAACAGCAAGATGGCCACCTCAAACACCTTCTCAAAATTGTTCAACTGCAACATGCTCAGCTCACAAAACAGCAAGGGCAAATACAGGACCTGGAGGAAAAGGTAAAATTGTTGAATATTAATGGCCATCTCTAATCTATGGGCAATTTCAATGGGATGACTTATAAGAAGGAAAGAAAACTGCAGCTTCCAGAAAGTTTTTATACATAAACTTCTAAAATGTATCATGATTTCAGATGAAAGATCTAGTTTACCAACAGCCAAAAAACCAAGATACAACTATTTAGGGAGCCAGGCTTGAGAACTCTAACTATACTTGAGTTTGCCAAATTTAATGTGAGAATGCAAAAGATTCTTATGCATATTTAAGTCTTATTGTGTTCAAACGAGCTTCACCAGAAAGTATGTTTAGGATTGCAGATTTCATTTTGTGTGTAACACAAGAGGATTCAATGACTGAGTTCATACATCATGCAAGTTATAATTTGGTTTGTTTGGTCAACAAATTATGTGAATTCAGTCATTGTCTAGGTAAATTATGGTTTATGGATTAGCATGTGTATGAATACCATCCATGCAACTCTTGAAAAAAATCTAGTGTTTTCTAGTTGAAAGAATTTACTGCTCATTGTATTGGTTGAAGGAAGCTATCTTAATCTACCAGATTTGGGATGCAAATATTTGAACAACTACTAGATGGGAGCAGAGTTAGTTTTCTCCAGATTTTTTTGCCCTAAAATGACTATGTTTAACTTTTTCACATGACATGGTTGATACTGCTGTCTCTAGTCAAAGATAATTTTTTCCATGGTGTTTTTTTCTTTCTGGTAACTTTTCTTTGGCAGAAGACATAGCCTTCATCATTCAAGCATGTAGCTTCATAGTTTTATATCACAACAGACATATGCAAGAATTTTTGTCCCCAAATTTTTTTGTGGCCTACGAAGATAAAGGGACTCTTATCCTCCCTTCCCCAGTCCAACCTTGGTACGTTCATAATTTGAACTTCAAACTGTTCTACGAACAGGTAACCTGTCTTACTAATGAAGTACAGATGTAGAAGTAATTTTTTCTATTTTCAGATAAACAGCCCCAATTTTCAAGAGGACTCGCAATTATTTTCTGCGAAGGAAGATGACAGACATCCTAAACTGAAAAAAACAGCTAAAAATAGCAATTCTAGAGGTAGATGTGCTTATGGATTTTTAAAAAGTAATTCTAGTGTTTGGAATACAGCACTATTTTAGAATACTGTTCTGGTGTATGCTTTGATACAATAGTATGTATGTAAGAAACAGATTTGATTATGCTTATTATTCTTCCAACAACACTAAAAAGCATTTATTTAAGAATAAAGGTGAGATCTGAAATAAAATGTTGTGTCTTGCCTATCTCCTGAAATAAGATTAAGTGTTCTTGTTAGTCCTTTCCTCCAAAACAAGGCATTCTATTCAATCTTCCATGATTCTCTTATTGAAACAGTGTTACTAGCTTCTAGCTATTTTCTGGGTACAATTCAAAATTTTGGCAAAGATCTTTAAAGTCCTGAATGGTTTTTTGTTTTCTATTCATGACTTGATGAACATTATTTTGTCTGCCAGTAATGGCTTTAGATTTTTTTTAAGCTCGTACTTCTGTTACAGTGGCACATTATCTTCTCTCTGGTTCCTTTTCAAATGCCTTTGATTTTTACGAGTAATCTGGATTTTCTTCAATGACTCTTTATCTTCATATTATGTGACCAAAATATTGAAGGTTTAGCTCTTTTAGGGCTTCCAGAAAGCAATCTGGTTTCACTTCATCTAGAACTGAATTATTTGTTCTTCTTACAAAGAGGCATTTTCAACAATTTTCTCCAGCACCATAATTCAAAGGCATCAGTTTTAATTAATCCAGACTTTCTGATGGTCTAGTTTTTAGCCACATGTTAAAACCAGAAAACCATGGCTTTGCTGTCTATTCCATGTCAAACTGCAAATCCACTAAAATCAGAGGACTCCTTGTTTGTCCCTACAATTCCAGAGAACCTTGATCTGCTTCATACTATCAGACAGACCTGTCTAACTTCCTCACTAAAACCTTTTGGAAGTTGGGGGGGGGGGGAGTTCTCTTTGCCTTAGGATAGTCATCCTGCGATTTCCTGCTGCTGTTTTTATCAAAATGGCTTGTAATTATTATTTTTTAATCACTGCTATATATCACATGACTGCATCCAACTTAAGCCATTAGTTTTGGCTGCAGTCATTAAGCAACTCACTGTGGGTAATTAAGTGGTGTTATGTGGCTGCAACATGCGACATCCTGCCAGCTTCCCCGTTTACTTTGCTTGTTGGAAGCCGGTGGAGAAGGTGACAAATGATGACCATGTAGACACTGTGACTATAGTGAATCCATGCTGGTTGCCAAATTTCCAAATTAGGACCATGTGAATGACTCTGAATATACTGCAAGTTTGAGGACTAGTTGTAAATCTCATTTTTCAACTCTGTCATACCTTTGAATGGTCACTGAATGAGCATTCAGTGAGGACAACCTGTTGTCAAGTCCCTTTTTTCATTCCATAAGATATTTCAATCAAGTAACTGTTCCAAAACTCCAAAGAGGGCTAATATTAGCATGTGTAATGTTTCTTAATAATTGTTCCCATGGACAAGGTAAGACTGTGCCTTTGTGGAGAATACTCCACAGAATATATTGCCCATATTCTGTTATATTGCTCCCTCTATATAAGGATGCAAGAACCTATTTCATAACTCCCTATCTGACAAAGAACCCAGATAATTCTGATTTATTTTAGGTACAGATAATTCTGTCAGAACAGTATGATTCAATTTCCTTAAATGTAGCATTTATTTTATACTATGTAAAACTCAACACATGTTGATTACCTTGATGACCTTGTTAAAATTTTATGCTTGGATTTTATTAACTGGAAAAAAAATTGTTTATTTCCTTTGTTAATTTGCAAACTTTTGGTCAGTGACCTTAATAAAGAACTAATTAACCAAACCTGATGTTAAAAAGAATGGATACAAATATTCCACCCAAGACTTTAGTATTGATATTTTTCCATCACTTCCACCTTTGAAATTTCTATCTCAAGAGTATATGTGAATGTCATTTTCATAAGCCCATATTTATTTCCAAATAAAAAAATCTTAAATAGATTCAAATTTTGTTTAAATGACTGCTCAAAAAAGTAATATACATTCTGAAAAATTGCATAGATTTCCCTAAATTTCTGTCTCTTTTAGGTAATGCTACTGATTGTACTTGGATTTACAACGCAGGGGAAAGATCTAATGGCATTTATTCTATTAAGCCCAATGGATCCAAGGCATTTAATGTTTATTGTGAAATGGAAGGAGGTATGGCCCGTTACATTAGCAGTCTTCTTTTTTAAAAACTAATTCTTACCTTCTGCAAAGTGCTGACTTCCTCATATATTTCTTTATTAAACAAACTTGCTGTCACTACTCTTATTTGCTGAGAATGCAATTTCAATCAAATAATAGTTAGCAATGAGGTATTTGGATTTTTAACTACACTTGGTTGTTTATTTTAGAAAATATGTAAATCATTAAGTCAATGTTTAATTGGGTTAGACAAATGCATATTATAATTGTCTATGAATAAAGACTAAATTGGATAGATTGAAGTTCATGCAGAAATGCAAAGTCAGTCAACGTTGTGCAACGTTTCTTTTTTTGTTAAAGTGTACTCCAGTTCTCTTCTGCATACAATCTGATATACAGCACTCATACAGAGATATAATATATACTTTGCAAGCTCTAAAAATGATTTAAAACAACCAAATGGTTGTATTAATAATTTATCATCTTCATCCACAGAAAACCCATGGACAATTATTCAGAAGAGATCTGATGGATCAGTAGATTTCAACCAAACTTGGGAGAGCTATATAGATGGGTTTGGTAATCTTGATGGTAAATATATTTTCCAGGTTACTCAAAGTAACATGTACAGGATGTGTTTGTTGACTATAGCTTTTGAAAGGGGGAGAAAAACCCTGGACATTGGTAAATGAGATTCCTTATTTGGTCTCAGTGGTTGGTCTCAGAATTGTTTACTCTTTTCCCTCCCTTCAATCTTGTCTATTTAAATTCCTAAGCATAGGGCAGCAGTCATATAAATTATTACAAGCATATTTAAATAAATTTGATTTAAACAAGTCCAGATCTAGTTAGTCATAAATGTAGATTTGAATGGATTCTATTAATGCACATGCTACAAATATTTCTGAAAGAGGCCTCCATGCAATTTGTTCAGTTACTTTCTAAGATTTTCAGTGAGAAAGAAATGGAATGTTAGGGTTTAAAACGTTTTTTTCCTGGAAATAGTGTAGAACAGAAATAAGGAAAAAGATTGTGGAACCTGAGTCATCAAGAACAAATTTCAAATTAGAAAGGTCTGCAACGCCTACATGAACAAGATCAAAGCCATACATTATAATCTTAATGGCCAGTTTGCAACATAAAATAACAATAAATTAATGAAGGATAACTTCATTCAGTGAAATTCCTTATATGTTTTTTAACAGTTGCAAGACTGTTGTCCTTGCTGTAGCAGACTCATGCAGCTATTCTGTTCAAAACTGTATTTTGTTAAGAAATGTTTTTCTTTTTCTCTTAAACATGCTTGTTCAATGAGGTTTACTTCTCAAGTTTATGCTATACACCGTCCACTTAAAATGCTAAATTTATGTGTGTTGTAATGTTATAAATGAAACTACCCAATATCCATTAAAGGTATTTTCTCCCCTCAAAGATTATAGTATACAGTATATTCATATATACCACTTGCGTCACTTATTACACAGATATATATACTTTATTTTACTTATATATACTTTGTTTAAGAATGCCTTTACCCTCCTTTGCAGACTTTTTCAAAGACTTTTTCTATTTATACTTAGTTTTAGTTTCCTGCTTTATTGTTCATTGATGAATATTGTAAAAGGGATAAGCCTTTTGTAGGTGATCCAAAGTTCAAGGACTTCCAAGTTTCAAGCTGACTGTGTAATTCATCCAATTCTCAAATCTAGCACTAAACCTTGCATCTTCCTCTCGGATCTGCCTTAACTGTTCTGTTTGTCCACTTGTATTTTCAGGAGAATTTTGGCTGGGCCTTCAAAAGATCTATTCCATTGTAGATCAAGCTGACTACATTCTGCGCATTGAGCTTGAAGACTGGAGAGCTAACAAACGTTATATTGAGTATACATTCAAAATGGGAGGTCCAGACAGAGATTATGCGCTCTTTCTCTCTAGGATTACTGGGAATATTCCAAATGTTCTACCTGAACAGAAAGAAATTAAATTTTCTACTAAAGATCATAGCAACAGCACTGAAAGAAAGCTTAACTGCACAGAAAGTGACTCAGGTAGATATTTTCTGTATATGCCAGTGTTTTAAGTTTTCTTATAATCTGGGAAAAAAGTGGCAGAGGGTAAGATTTTCATAAATGTACTATGCTAAGAATAAAACATTAATAATATATTATAAAAGAGAAAGAAAGAAAAAGAAAGAAAGAAAGAAAGAAAGAAAGAAAGAAAGAAAGAAAGAGAGAGAGAGAGAGAGAGAGAGAGAGAGAGAGAGAGAGAGAGAGAGAGAGAGAGAGAGAGAGAGAGAGAGAGAGAAAAAAAAAGAAAAAAAAAAAAAAAAAAAAAAAAAAAAAAAAAAAAAAAAAAAAAAAAAAAAAAAAAAAAGAAAAAAAAAAAAAAAGAAAGAGAGAGAGAGAGAGAGAGAGAGAGAGAGAGAGAGAGAGAGAGAGAGAGAGAGAGAGAAAGAGAGAAAGAGAGAAAGAAAGAAACAAGAAGCAAATGAAGGAAAAAATCAAAGAGTATATATGAAAGAGAATTAAATGTCCCTTCAGTTAAAAAAAAGTTTATTGCATGCAAAAATCTAGTACATAATAGACAACCCAATGTTATATCCTCTGTTTCACATAATAGCTTTCCACAGATTGAGATATTTTTTTAAAAATATCTAATTATATTACGTTACATTCTCTATCAGCACAGAAAGCATTATCCTGAAGTTCTCCTGAACATGTAATTGTCTCCAGATAATCTGGTTAGAAAAGGTTTTCTTCAAAATACAGTTGTTGTCATCATTGCCACCACTATGACCAAAGGCCATATTAGTTGGGACTATGAGAATTGTAACCCCCAACTCATCCCAACCCATGTTAAATAAACTACTACCGGTATTAAAGCTGGACATTTGTGGGAATCCCAGACCTACAGGAACAACCTTCTAGTTATCTTAAAAGGTTTTACTTATTAACCACGTGGTTAATATATTGGTATATTAATTCAATGATGTTTCTATTATCACCTTCAGGTGGTTGGTGGTACAATGTATGCGAAGAAACAAACCTAAATGGAAGATACATCAGGTCAAGCTCAAAAGGAAAACTAGAGAGGAAGAAACGAGGACTGTATTGGAAGCCTCAGAAAGGAAAATCTTATCTTCTCAAGTCAACGAAACTGATGATATATCCTACAGATTTTGAAACATTTGACTGAACATTATCAAAGTTTATCTAAGAAACTGCAAGCTACTTCAGTCAGAATCCAGCGACAGCCCTTTCTGGTGTACAAAGAAAATCATATTAAGGATGTAATCAAACCATAATAATATTATTCCTTTGCATATATATATCTCTGTGTGCTTTGTCCTGCTCCATATGCTCAAAAAATAAGCAGAGCTTTGCTGTTAGACAAGGACAATTTTCATTGAGGGCCACTTTAGTAGAATATTTCTTAATATCAATGCTACCTCAAGAAATGCAGGAAAAATGGAAAGATCTCACACCTTCCTTGGAACAAGATTTTGCCTTAGGGAGGGAAGGGGAATCGCCACTGCTTCACTTCTGTGGTGTGGGATAGAAAAAATATAAGATTTTATCTCACAGGATTAGGCAGAAAGTGTCTAATCAGACAAGGAATCACTATTTTCATTTTTGCCAAGGATAGAAGTGGTCTCTATTCACTTCTTTGGCAGAGATCAAGCAGTGTGTTTTCAAACAGAAGGTGGGGGGGACTTGCCAGCAGCAATCTTAATGCTTTAGGCACAGGGGAAGCTGTTTTTCTCCTTTATTTAGTTTAATGCTTTATTTCAGTTCTGTAAAGCAAAATGTGGGCAGCTTTTTTGCATCTGGGAGCCACAGAGGGAATGTATTATTGGAGTTGTTTAACAAAAGAAAATAGGAGTGTGAAGTTTAGTAGAGGCTTAACATACCTATTTTCTTCTCTTATTTTTTTAATGAAACTATTAAAGGATTACAGAGACTGGGATTGACTATATATGGAATATACACGGATTTTCCAGCTCTTGTTAAGCAGGAAGCAATGGAGACACCTAAAAGCAGAAGTCATTTAAGGGGGAATATGCAAGTTATGTTGCTCCTAGCTATACAGCTCTATTCATAACATGCCTATATCCCCCCACCACCACCATCCAAGTAAGACCTTATGAAATGAATTACATAAAACAAATGAGCCTCATGTTCACCTGGAACATGAACATTGATTCCATCCCATTGGGATTGTACAACACTGCAAAGTAAACCCCTTTATTCATTTCCCCCCCTATATACAACAGCCTTTCCTAGCTTTGTGTTCCCTCTCTGTGGTGTCTACATATATTGGGTTCATGTATTAAGTAAACAGACTGTTTGGGAATCCTGGAGTATTGCTCTGACACTCCCGACATTCACTCTGGGAGAAATGTGACGTTCTAAATATAAATATCCTAAATATCACCCTGGTGGACATAACTGTCTAGTTCTGAGATAAGTGTGTGCCTCTCACTGTGTGCCTAATATTCCTCCTCACTTTCCTAATAATGTAAATGTCTTTGTATCATAATGGCTTCTTAAAATTGGCTTCAACTAAGAAGATAACTTCAAGCAGTTCCTTGTTATTTCAAAATTGTAAATTATAAATTATTGAGATCACAACACAGATAACTACATTATAGTATAGAATGCTTAACTTGCTTTATTGATTTTTTTGTTGATTGTTTGGTAAACCACCACAAATCTGTAAATGAATTGGTGGTATACAAGTGGAGTGAATGAAGGAATAAATAAGCAGGCTTTCTGTTAAAATAAAAAATATATACCAGTGGTGGCAAACCTGTGGCACGCGTGCCAGAGGTGGCACGCAGAGCCCTCTCTGTGGGCACGCGCACCGTCGCCCCAGCTGTTTTGGGTCTCTGCCGCACATGCATGCGCGCCTCCCGCCGGCCAGCTGATCTTTGGGTCTCTGCCACGCATGCGTGGGGTGCACGCACAGGCGCAGGGCATGGACACTCATGCGCCCATGCCTTGCAGTTTGGGTGGAGCGCATGCACGGGTGCATGTGCACATGTGCCCATGCCTTGCAGTTTGGGTACACGCACACACTTTGGGCGCTCGGTGCCTAAAAGGTTTGCCATCACTGATATATACATTTCTAAAGTTCCTCCCAAATGTGAGAACAAATCCAATTATATTTCACTGGAAGTATACATAATTTGAATCAGAGTATCATGCTTATGACACTAAATTACAGTATTTTGATGTCATTATCTATGTATTCCTATAAACATAGGCATAACCTTATCAATGTATCTATCAAATAATTCACATCGACAATAATGTTAAACATTTAGGCCTATGACAAATTAAGTGAAATAGTTCTGTTAGAAATTGTCTCATGACATCAAGCAAAAAATGCTATCAAGCAAAAAATACTACTGGTGTTTTTGATGAACAAATCAACTGCAATGTACTGTATTTTGAAAACAAACTGATGGTTTATAAAACCATGAAAATTACTTGCTAAAATGGAAAAACAACCCTTAGATTTACATCAGCAATTTTGTTTTAATCAGTGGGCTTTCAGAGGGCTTTCAGATAGATGTAAACAATAAACCCCATCTAAATATTTTTTTCTAATACATGCCAACAACATAATAGATTAAATATGCACATTGCCAAAAGAAAAACTACGGTATGTTAATAGACAATGCATACAAAATATATGTTTCATGCTTGCAGTTCAGATCTTCACAGAAGGGCCTTTTGAATGTGAATTTTCTTTTTTAGGCTGAGTTATTAGTGTTGTATCTGGGCAATTACATTATAAGATTGTGTATTATCTAATTAAAAATCTGTACCCATTTGAATCATTTTAATAGTTCAATAAAAAGACTATAGAGCTATATTTCATTTATACCATCTTTCAGTTTACAATAATAACTAACTTTGGTGGTAATTATATCACAATATGAGACTAAAATATTATATCTATAATGAAGTATTTTAAAAGTCAACATGAAATGCCCATACAGCGCAGAATCCTATATCAAAATTAAGTAACAGTGTTTTAAATTTAGAAATCAGTGCTTTTAAATCAAGGAAACGTCTTTTAGCAATTAGGCATTCTGATTCAAAAGTTGTATCCTAAAATATCAGATACTGGGGGACTTTATCTGGAGGATGGCTATGGGTGTTCAATATTATCACCAGTTAAATGAAAGCAAAAGAACATCACCTGATCCTGGTGAACAGTATTGGAGAGAAAGTGGGTTGTACTATCTGGCTGCTTACCTGTGCATGGATATTGTTTACTGCAGGATCAATCTTTGTGTGCCCCTGACAATGACCACCTGCCCTAGGACTGCATTTCCCATAACATTATTTCTTGATAGAAGAGTAATTTAAAAACATTGATTAACTGATGCCTTTTCTACCATTGCTTCTCACACAGCTGCTGCCTGCTCTATCTCCAGTATTTAAGATGAGCAAATCTGGGCTGCAAAAATCTGGATGGTCACTAGATGGTAGCAATGAGTTCAGAATTTTCTCTCTCTAACGCTATCTAGCTGGAAGTGCAATAGTCCTATTAAGAGACTGTGCAGGCACAAACAGCAATGAATACGAAGAGGTTCTGTCATACTACTGCTCACATACAGATATTGTCCACACTGTTGCTGCTGGCAAGCTGAGACTCATAAAAACTGAGACCTTTTCTTCATGTTGAAGAGTTTGCCTCCTACATGACACACGTTGCTCAAGTCAAAACATCTGTTTACACTAAACAAATTCCCTAACTATTTGCATCTGAGCTCTATTCTTTACTACTTAGAAAATCTACAAAAACACTTGTAATTCCCCCAAACTTTTAACTATTAAATTAGTTATCCATTTTAGTGTTATTTTTATTTTAGTTTTTCATGTTTATATTCTTTTTTGAAAAAACAGTATCCTTGATTACATGGCAAAGGAGAAAGGTAGAGTATCTATTAAATAAATGAAAAATAATAAATAATAACAACACAAAGCAATTCTGCCCAAAGATATTAAATCTTTGTTTAGTTCCAGATTCTGGAACTACTGAAGAAAATCCATATTATATTTTCCTATATATTAGTCTGCTCCCTAGAATCTTATCTGAATAAACACATGTTATTTAAATACAATCTAGAAAATATAAAGGAGAAGGAAGTTTTAATCTGCAACTAAATGAATACAGTATGTGAAGTAGCTTGTGGTTTATTCTTTCTCTTTGAAAGGTGACACATAATTCAGTTGTAAACCATAACCTCAATAGAAAAAAAATCTGGCATAAAGTTTTCATGATTTTATTATAGATATATTATTCGGTACCATTCTGTCCTTGCTAGGACTTTTACTCGCATTGATTTATTACATACTACCTAATGGTTGGTTGACTGCAACTATTATCCCTTTTCCCTAATCCCTAAAACATATATAGTTGTAAGAGATAAAATTACCTCCCAAACGTTCTTCCTGATATGGCATTGAAGATGATTAAATTTCTCCTTCAGAAATTAGAAATTTGGCTTGCTCCCTCCAAGAACTCTCAAGTTTTCGAGAAGGTTGTTCCACAAGTTTCCCTAGCAAAATGCTTCTTGAAGAACGATTGCATTTTTTGATAATTTGTATACTGTATTAATGGTCAAGGCGCTAAGCTAGAGAAAAAAAGTTTGATGTAGTGGTGAGGGCATCAAGTTAGCAATTGGGAAAATGTGAGTTCTAGTCTTGACTTAAGCGCAAAGCCAGCTGGGTGACCTTCAATGTTCCCTCTAAGCTGCGCGGCTGCGCACGTGACAGGGAATCGCCGTGCGGCAGTTTCCAACTGCCGTGCAGCGATTTTCAATGTCACAGGGAACATTGGTGACCTTGAGCCACTCATTCTCTCTCAGTCCTAGGAAGAAGGCAATGGCAAACCACTTCCAAAATTTTACCAAAAAAACCTGCAGAGATTTGCCCAGGCAATTATCAGGAGTCAATGCTGACTCAAAGGTGCACGCGCACACACACACACACACAACACATAGATACACACAAACTGAAGTGGTTTTCAGTAAGATTATAATGAGAAGACCAAAGGTTTAATTTTGACATACTATTCTAGGCACATGATATTGTTCTTGCTTTGCGTAAAAGGCGCATCAAAAATGGTAATAACAATGCACAAATTTGATTAGCCAAGAGCTCAACAAATTCAGATAAACTAGAAAACCCATTAGGAAAATTATTCTTTTCGGGCCCACAGTTTTTAGAAGAAAGATCAGGTTGACATTTTTTGAATAGCAATTGATTAATATCAAAGGAGTTGGTTGGTTGCTGTGGGAGCAAAGAAAAGAAATGGGAAAGCTCTTCTACTTCCCCAAAACAGAAGTTAGCTGAGGCTGCAGGAAGCTGTGCTAGCAAGTAGTGACAAAACATCTACTAGCAAGCAGCCAGTACCTATACCAGCAAGCAGATCCCAATACCTTCTATTTGCAAAATAATGCTCTTTGTCTTTGTTTAAATGATCCTGTTTTCAGCATTGTGAGACAGGCAGCATGTCTCTCTAGCTGTTGTATCACTTTCATAATATAGCACTAGGTTACTTAAGCATGATAAATGTCCATATTATTTGCAGTGGAAAAGAACTAAAGCACAGTTATAGCTATCAAAGCTGGTAGCAAACACCTGGATGACCAACAGATAAAAGCAGAGTTCATTTATTATATCTTTGCACCATCTAGAGGTTTGTCTGCATTTTCCCAGACCCAATCTAGTACTGTACTATGTATGCTCGCATATAAGCCTCTCCGCAGATAAGCTAACCCTAAATTTTTTTAACTAAAATATCATGAAAAATGTGCCAGCCGCAGATAAGCCAACCCTCAAATTGGTCATGTGTTTTAATTTTCACAATTGGCTTATCATAGATAATCATAAGATTATCTATTTTTCATGGTATTTTGGTTAAAGATTGGAGGGTCAGCTCATCCAGTGATGGGTATATACACAAATATAAATGGGATACACAGGTACTTTAATTGACTCTCTATATACAGTATATTGGGAAAACACAATTCCATCTAATTCAGAATATTAAAGGAACTGAATTATTTGCATATATCACATCATCAGCAAACGGGTGTACATATGTAAAACATTTTAAAGGGTTGCATCTCAGTGGTAAGTAGACAATTACAACTGGCATAGTGTCATAGTGCCTTCCACAACCATAGTTCACCTTTGATTAAAATGAAAATGCAATCCATTCTTGAATTAGTATCATTAACAATAGGAGCACACAATTTCTCCCACTGTGGTATTTCCTCCATCCAGATCTTCGTGGAGTAGCACACTAAATTATGTAGCAATCCTAGTACCTTTACTAGGGCATCGTATAATTTAAATATTCCATTCTATCCACACATATTCCCTTAGCAGTGATGTTTTTTGTTTTGATTTAGTGTTAATATTACACAGCTAAAGAATAGGTGGAATCCAAGCAAAATAAGATTAATTCTTAGGTTATATCTAGGAATGTAAAGACCAAAGAGGAAAGATTCTTTTCTACTCAACTTTTAACTATTCAAATTAAATGAACACAAAAAATAAATTCTGGTAATTAACCTTTCGGTGTCATAAGTGATCTTCTGAATATACTCTAAACTGAAAACCAGTGATTCAAACTGAGTCTGATACAATTCAAAAACAACAGCATAAGGTGAACCTGGTTTAGGTTCAATGAGGAACATAAAAGCTATCATCTATATCAATAATTAGTCAATTATTGAAAAAGTAATTTGTCTCAATGTGTTCCACAACCTATATACAATTTGCCTCAGCCAACTATGTTTGCATGAAGAATAGCAGAATATAAGATAAGTTGCAAAACTTGAATGTGCGAAAATTATTTTTTCTTCTTCTTACCTGTAAGTTGTATTTGGAATATAAACATCTCTTGCAGGAAATTCCAAGATCTCTCTTGTTGGTCGAACTCTACTATCTGGGTAAAGTTTTACTTGCAACAGCTCTGGAGTTAGACAATAGTGTGGGTTCTCTGGGGCTGGAGAAATATCAATCTTCAACTGAGCTATGGAAAGACAAATTATAGTATAATCAAACTTTAAAATAGCCATTTGCCTAGAAAACAAAAATTGATCTTCAATGTTTTTCAGCGGTGATATGTACACTATACCTGTGATAGGTCTCAGGCGCCTTAGAACGGAAGAAGGCCTCTTCATATCCGCAAGGAATTTGTATAAATCTTCATCACTCAACCGGTCACCTTCCTATAGTTGATAAATAAAGGATGCAATCATTTCCAGCCATGTAACAAGTCTCCACCAGTATTCCATGTTGTCCTCCTCTATACAGTAGTCCTTGACTGACAACCATTCATTTAGTGACCATTCAAAGGTACAACAGCATTGAAAAAAGTGACATGACCATTTCCCACACTTATGACTGTTGCAGCATCCCTATAGTCACGTGATCAAAATTTGGATGCTTGGCAACTGGCTCATATTTATAACAGTTGCAGTGTCCTGGGGTCATGGGATCACCTTTTGCTACCTTCTGACAAGCAAAGTCAATGGGGAAGCCAGATTCACTTAACAACTGTTTTACTCATTTATTTTCATAAACAGGCCCTATCCTTTTTTCTCGTTTGCATTATAAGCAAACCCAATAAAAATGGTCAGATGGGGTTCAGACCAAAGGGAGCACTAAATGTTTTCTGCATTCTTTCAAAAGTGAGGAAAAGCCACATGACAGTCCATCTTCTCCTGGACAATCAGTACAACTCCTTTTAACTCAGTAATTACTCCTATTTCATTGTATTCTTGGAGCTACTGAACTTAGAAAAGCATTAGAAGTAGCCAATTTAAAATATGGTACACTTCCCTACTTAATGGTGCCATAGCCAGGCTATGTTACACAAGGATGTTGTAGAATTCAGTGGAAAAGGGTGCTTCAAACATGCTGCATAACGCTTATGACACACAACCTATCTCATTTGAAATCATATACATCAGAGTGAGAATGTAAAGTTTAGTGTTACATGTCCTCTTGCACTGACTCCACACATGAATTAGGTAAGGGGATAGAAGCAGGCTGAGAGGATGCACCAAACTCTTGCCCCTGCTTCCCATGATTCCTTCAGAGATGTATGTCTGAGAAAGTGTGCAATCACAGATCACTAGTTAAATAGAAATGCTACCTGTATACAAAAAGGAGTTTCAATTTGCATTGGAAGCTTACACTGGTAAAAATAATATAGCTATAATACAAGAATGGATGAGACCAACTTTGGTGTAGCAATGAAGGAACCAGCTAGAAACCAGTAGACTGTGAGTTTTAGTCCTGTCTTAAGCACAAAGGCTGCTGGGTGGCCTGGGGCCAGCCAGTCTTTCTCAGCCCTCGGAAGAAGACAATGGCAAGCCACTTCTGAAAATTCTTGCTAAGAAAATTGCAGGAACTTCTCTAGGCAGTTACCAGGAGTCAACATTGACTCAATGTGGCCAAAACAAAAGAAAACAAATACATTGGATATCTCCAAGCTATGAATCAATACCTGTCAACAGGTCTCCCTGTATTTCTACAATCTATAATCTTGGTTTAGAAAGATATGGTAAAATATGGTAAAAGATATGGTAAATTTGCTATTTACCAAATATATCACCAAAATATAGCTTATTTGTGCATGTCTAACTCATGGAGATTACCTGGTTTCTATCCTGATGTTAAACTGGCTTTTTTGTGTGCACATATGTGAATATAATTTATAGTTTTTTGAAGGCCTAATGAAACCTTAACTAGTTAGGATAACATATTATAAAATAATAACAATAACAACATATGACTATTTGTAGCAAGTGTTACTATATGAAGAATGGAGGAATACCTGTTTAAAGAAGTTTGTCACTGTCAGAGTAGCTGGTCTAAAGTTAGTCAGGTTACAGGCCTCGTCCCCACTAGTGGTTCTTTCTAGAGAACGCCTACCAACAATGCTAGAGTTTCTTCTTTCAGACCAAGATCCTTTGCGTTCTTTAAAAAAAAAAATTAAGAGAAATAAAACTTTCACAATTACTTTTGAAGGCTAGCTGTATGAACTTTGGGAAAAACAAGATAAAAACAGAGTTATTTTACTCCTGGGGCATCAAAAATGCACAAAGCAGTCATTATCCTTACTTCCCTCACAACAACCACACCAAGTAGCTTGTGCTTATTATAAATCATATGGCAATTTATGTCTTCGTTTCTCAAAAAAATGAAGTTAGTCATTATGAAAGATATGGGTGGTTTAGAAATAGGAAATATAAACAAGTAAAATTCTGAATACACTGAATACTAGTATCCAACAATAAAATACTCCATGATACTTCACAATAATAAAATCCCTCTTGTGGAATATGTTCACCAACCAGTAACACTTTCACAGAACTAGCAGAATAGTTTTAGTAAACAGCAGATGGACTAGGAATAAAATCCCTAAAAGATCATTCTATTTGTTATTGCAGGATTTTCCATTTTATTTTATGGGCTGCACACAAGGATTCTCAGCAGGTCTGGTCTTCAATTGGTGTTGGTCAATGCCAGGTTGATATAATAAAGCAGTGACAAGATCCATGATCTTATATCTTATCCACCTCTTACAATACTAGACAACACACAGGGGTGAAATGCTCCCGGTTCGGGCGTGCCTGTCGGTTGTCGGAGAGCCAATAGCGACGGTAGCGCAAGGCTTCGCCCACCCGCCCGGATGCCGCCATTTGGGGTTTTTTACCCTCTGCACATGTTAATTTTTTTCAGGGCATTTCGTTGTTTTTAGGAATTTTTTTTTTTAATTGTTTTTAGGAAATGTTTTATTTGTAATGGAGTATCCTGCTTTTAAGTGCAGGTTGGTCCTTGACTTAGAACTGTGTCACTTAACAACTGCAGGGATGCATGCATCTTAGCATCTCCTGGTATTAGTCCAAAGCAGGGGTCCCCAAACTTGGCAACTTTAAGACTTGTGGACTTCAACTCCCAGATTTCTCCAGCCAGCTATGCTTGCTGGAGAATTCTG
>QLTV01002925.1:1463666-1479812 GCA_003457575.1 Thermophis baileyi | reverse complement strand
GAGAAGAATGTTAATATGTTTTTTTCCCCATTTGGTATTTTCCACTGTTTAGTGTAAAAAGCCACATTTGATATTGTTTCAACTCCTCCAGTTAATTGTACAGTTGCCCCACTGAGGCGTAAAAATTAGATTGTAACTATATATATATATATACACACACACACACACATACATACATACATACCACATACACACAGCTCAGGATTGAATTCTTGAGTTCTTGAGTTCTCTGAGCTTGGTTGTCCTTTACAAGAAAACAACCAAATTCAGAGAGCACCAAGAATCCAACAAATCATACACAGTTTGCAAAAGGAATCACAGCCATAAAAACCCTAGCAAATAATTTTAATGAAGTAAACCAAGCAATATTACTTGTTCATCCTGGTAACTGTTGCCATCTGGAGCTTCATCAGACTCAAAGATCTGTTTGGGCAAGCCCTTTTGCCTCTCTTTTTGCTTGTCCAAGGTGTTGGGATTGAATCCTGTCCCTAGTTTGTGATACCTATTCAAAAGCAAAGAAAAGCAAATTAAATTACAGCCCTGCCTCGCCTCAAAAAAAAAGAGGGGGAACCCAAGTTATTGACTCTTGAAAGCTTAATCCCGTCATCAGAAATAATTTTCAATAGTCAAAATAATATTCGTAGTAGGATATACTAGAAGAAGCTGCTTTGGGTCTAAGAAAGTTCAACTGTTTTCACTAAAGTACATTTAGGATTGTAATCCTCAATTTGTATAGTTCCTTTGTTCCATAAGCAATTACTGCTAACAAGTATAATCACATCTGTATTACGTAATATATATGAATGCTCACCAATTAATTCCAATAAATTATGACATGAAAATCAGCTGAGAGGAAGGGACAAGTAATTTATTGCAGCTTTTAGGTGTTTTTGACTGCTATAGCAACTTGATATTCTGAATTGTTTTACACTGTACATTCTGATTTTAATAGAGAGATGCATTTCATATTCTCTTCTACAAGCAGATGATACTTCCATAGTCATACAGAATCTAGTTAAATACAAGTTAATATTTCCCTTGAAATACTGGAAATATGTCCTTAAGGGTCATATCTAGTATATTCAGCTAGAGTGCAATTATAAAAATACAAATTTCTTCAGCACAATTAAGCTGAAGAAATAATATACGATCATAAGAAATTCCATTTTGCTGTTTCAGTTCCAAACGCATAGCTTTTACTGTTTCTGTGTTGGTTCTATTTATCTTCCTCCACCAGTCTTGGCATCTCAATGCCTAAAATTCCTTTTTTTTTTTTTAAAGAAAAAAAATATCCCTAGCATCTCCATTCTAAATGCGGATGCATAAAGAACACAAAATATCTTGAAGGTGAAATCAGACGCAACACCCTTAACAAGGAGAACTGTCAAATGGAATAGATAGGTTGAAAATGCCAATATATCCACATGATTAAGATTGTATTTGATCATTTTACTTTTAAATTTTAAGTTCTTAGGGCTTCATTCTGGCCACTCTCTCTGGGGAACCCTCAAGGTATACAATAAAAAGAATTCACTTTCTATATATAGGAGAAACAGAACTGCATCCAAAATAACTCAGGACTCTTCACTGGCTATAAAGTGTTGTTAGGAAACATGTAACATAGCAACATGATCCTATACATTTTTTTCTATTCTATCATGAGACTTCATGACTACTGATCAGTAGAAATAATCTCGTACCATAAAATGTAGTTCTGTACTGTATGGTAGGGTGGGCACCCTGAAGTTCTCCTACAGTTCTGAATTCGTTCCTCTGAGCATGGTTTAAGCATGGCCAACAGGCAAGGTGTATTACTGCCAGGTTCAAAAAATCTGAAATGCCCAGCTTAATTGCTTCAGGATGAAGGGAGACAGAATTCAGCTTGGAATTTGCTGAATTGTTTTGAAAGAAATACCATTGTTCGTTTCTAATTCCACCCCAGAAGTATGTCTCTATGGAACAGTGTTTCCATCAATCCCCCAAGAGACTAAATTTGCTATTTAGAAGTGGAATTTATTTCATATAATTTTAAGTATTAGCGGCCATACTTCAAAAGAGGCATTCTTTGGCAACTTCAGACAGACCGCTATTGAGCAAAAACTAAAAAGGGAAGCCTCCCGATTTATTTTTCCCCACTTCTTGCTCTGGGTCATCTTTTCCCTTCCATACTTCTTTTATCCACTCTTTCTTTCAATTTCTCTTTTTAAAAATTCCAAAGAAGGAAAGACAGGAAAAATGGGAGTGATGCTACTGATAAATAGATATTTTTGACTCAGGCATAAATGGCATTTGAACAGACCTGCTGGCAACAAGTCATCTACACTGTGCTGCATACCTAATCCAAAATGAGCAACCAGAACAGTGTGAATACTGTTTGAGATGCCAATATTAAGTTTTTATGAACCCTCTCTATAGCACACAGGTGTGTATTTCATGCAAGTTAAGAATCAAATCAAATCCAGTCTTGTCTTTCTAATACCGCATCAAAGTTTCAGAGAAGGTTCCCCTCAGGGCAATGGTCTGTTCTTCTTGCAAAACCAAATTGCTGCCTAGGAGCAAACCAATATTTACAAAAAGTTCATTTTTATTAGTGAAAATGACAATTAGTGATGGCTGCTTGACAGTGTTCTGAAAGCAGCACTCCATTTTTATAGATAATGGCCACTTTTTACATCCCCTTGCACAATTGTGTTTATTTAAATACAAACACTTACTTTCTATTCACAATAGCCCAGTCTTCTGTATAACTTCTTACACAGTCTCTCACATGGGGGTCCATTTCACTGCAAATGAAAGAGATAAAACAAGAAAGAGGTATGACTATTTTTTCCAGACCACAAAGATCCCAAAAATCTTATTTCTAGTTGGCCAACAAATCTAAGTAGCCTCCAGCATACAAATATGTATCTTTTCTTTTCAATTCAATTTATGTCCCCCTTCCAAATATGTTGAATGTTCAGGATACTTAACCAAAAGAAATTTAAATAAACAAAATACTACTAACGATTAGTTTGATGCCTCCCTTTCCTTAATTTGAAATTAACTAAAGTATAACAACAGAGAAGGGCAAAACAGTTGTGAATGGTTGCCAAGAAAACTGACATTAACATGTCAGTGAATTCTTCAAGAACTGAACTTGACCTTGAAAGAGAATTTTCAAAAACAAAATCCAATGAGGAAGAAAGAAGGAAGAAAGTACATAATACAGTGGTACTTTGGTACTCATCATTAATTGGTTCCAGGAGGAGTGATGAGTGCCAAAAACAATGAGCACCAAACAAATTTTTCCCATAAGGAATAATGTATTGAGTCACAAGGCAGCCAACAAGTTCTAGCTTGTGTGTTGAGTACCAAGCAAATGATAAGTACCGGGACAAAATTCGATGAATTTCAAAGCAATAGAGTACCAGGATAGTACTGTATATATAAATCTCAAATATACATGCGGTATATGGATATCTGTGTGTGAATCAGGTACATTTCCCCCTCTGTTCCTTACCTTTCCTCTGGTACAGCTGACACCAATGTTCTGCATTCTCGAGGGCTGTAGATGACTTCAGTATCATCAGAAGGAAATTCAAACAAGTCTCTCATAGGGCCGGAATCCACTGCAAGTGGATGTGTAAGAAGGTAATCTTCCAAATCCACTGGATCCACAGGCTCAGTAAGAGGCACCTATTAAAAATGAAAGAGATGGAAAAAAAGTAAAGAAAATGACCAGGTTTTAAATACATAGTATATCATAAAGATACACATTCATTTTTTCCCTACTGCTTATTGGGTCTTTTCCTGCATCTAAGCATGATGTAGAATGGCCATTAAATATGAATATTTTTATACTATATTTGAACTTGCTTCCAGGCAACTGCTAGATTATTGGGAGAGGGGAAAAAAACCAAATTTGTAATGTAGCACATTTAACACCCCACCCTGCCAGCCTTTCGGAAAACTCAGTCCTTGCAAACTTTAGTCATTGTCTCCCAGATATTGTGTCGGAGTGTTCTTTAAGTACTGGTAATCCTCAACGTACAACAGTTCACTTAGTGACAGTTCACTAAGATTTATGACCCTTTTTCAGAGTTATGACCTTTGTAGCATCCCCATGATCATATGATCAAAATTCAGATGCTTGGCAACTGGTTCATATTATGACCATTGCTGTGTCTCAAGGCCATGTTTTCAACCTTTTTCGACCACATTTTCAACCACATTTTCAACCTTTTGACAAGCAGCCAATGGGGAAGCCAAATTCACTTAACCAGGTTACTAACTTATCCACCACAGTGATTCAACTGTGGCAAGAAAAGTCATAAAGTGGGGCAAAACCCACTTAACAAATGTCTCACTTAACAACAGAAATTGTGGGCTCAATTGTGGTCGTAAGTCGAGGACTGCCTGCAGGAAGAGGAATAAAATTAAATATTATATTAAAGGCATGATCAATAGATCAAATCAAATTCTTACAACCTATTCTGAAGAGACGTAATGCAGAAACCTTGCTGAAAATGTCTCAATGTCTGGATGGAAAGTCACTTAACAATTCCATGTCAACTATATGAAGTTTCGTGCCAGAGTGTCAACATAATGCTAGTTCAGGTTTCCAACCTGGTGCCCATCCAATGCATCAAGCATCAACTCCCCAAATCCCCCACATAATTTAGTTGAAGGTTTTTAAGGTGCAGAAGTCCAATACATCTGGAAGGCAGCAGAGTGGTATAAGTTGATTTATATGGATGCTCTTATTCCTGAGCTATATCACTTTCTATTATACTACAAGCTTAGGCATCAAGGTGACTCTAAAGACAGATGTTTCCACCCTGAAGCAAACCAAGTCATGAAATCTGAGAAGTGCTTCGCTGCAATGTCAAGTTAAAGTCACGCCTCTGAGGCAGCCCCTCTACTATTTAAAACTAATTACAGATGCAAAACAAAGCCTCCGATCTGACTTTTCTTCTGGTGGAAAAACCTTCAAGCAAGTTTTTTCAGATCAGCAAGGGAAGTATGAACAGATACTCCAAAGGTCCAAAAAGTCTTGTAAGGCCTGTCATATTTCAGATTTCCCCTCCCCTTATGCAAATTTGCATTTGTGTTAATGAATATTTTCATCCCAGAATTTGCTGTAAGTGAAAAAAAAATATGCTATTATGCAATTTATACCAGCACAGCCAGTTTGCAGAGGTCTAAAAAAGTTTCCCATCAAAACCACCTGAACATTTTCCCCACCAAACCCCTTTTTTGCCTTCATTCACACATTTAGCATCCAGCTGTACAATTGTTGTAATTGTGTGTTCGCGCTCTCTCATTCACTTTCCTACCGTTATTGTTGCTCCAAAAGAGCCATCAACTCTTTGCCCAAAAGAAAAAGGACTGTTCAAATAGAGAAATAAAGTTGGACATATTAAGAGCCCTGATGGTGCAGTAGGTAAAGTGCAGTATTGTAGGCAAACTCTACAATACAGCCTGGAGTTCGATCCTGACAGAGCTCATGGTTGACTCAGCCTTATATCCTTCCAAGGTCGGTAAAAAGAGGACCTAGATTGTTGGGGGCAAATAATGCTTACATTGTAGACCGCCCAGAGAGTGCTGTAATGAGGTGGCATATAATCCTAAATGCCAGCTATTACAATTCATAGTGCCATGATGCACACTCCTCTTTGCCAGCCTCAATAACCATGTGTGTTAGAAATGCAGCTGGAGAAAAGATGGATAAAATTATCTTCATTGTACACAAAACTGTCATAGATCTGCCCCTGGAACGTCTTTCCAGATGGGAGTTCAGAGGAGGAGGGTGAGTTTGAGTCTGCAAAGGAAAAATGTGGAGCCGAGTATTGGTCAGGATCGGGGCTCAGAGAATGCTAGCCTGATGGAGCAGCCTCAGCTGGGTCAATCTGACCAGGGACAGGCTGAGTGAGGTGCTGTAACAAGTTGGCCAGGAGCTCCAGGCGAGGACAGGGAACACCTGCAGCCCATTAGCAATGAGGAGGAGGTGGAGTCCACACCTCCTCCTGATCCAAGGACACATAGAGCAGAGAGGAGACTGACTGGCACAATGCCAGTCAGCTAGATTACTCATGAGGAGGCAATCTCGCCTCTCATAAAGGGCTGCACCAGCACTGCCTACTTAACCCTGCCCCGAGTGCCTAGTTCTGTGCCTTGTGTATCCTGGCCTGCTCAACTCCTGGCCTGCTTTCCTGGACTTCGTGTGTGCCTAATGGACTCAGTTATCCAGTGTGAGCTTGGAATCCGGACCTGTGCAACAGGAGTGCTTAAGAATAAAAAATTATGAGCATATTCATCAGTGCATTTGGTACCATATCTCTTCCCCCCCCCCCATGGGTCTGTGTCTTACTATATGCAAATTCGCTTTATACAGGTTTGGGGAAACATAACCCCAAGGGAGGACTTTGTATGAAGAATACAGATCACTCCGTTACAGAAAAGCTGCAAGGTGGCAGATGGGTATCCTTAAGTTCAGACTGCTAAAGAGAATCAGAAATGAGAAAGGGAATAATATATAAAGCTTGCTATATTGAATCAGGGCTTGAACCAAGGCCCAAATGGCATGATTATCCCTATCTGTAGCTCTGTTTTATTTATGCGGACCTGAGCTAACATGAAAAATGCTGAAAAAGAGAAATTATTTTTCTCTTTATATAAATCAATATATTACCCATTAATACAACTGTGCAATGAAAGAAAGATTTATCCCAAGATATATTGTGCATATATACTTATCTGCAGGTTATTGGGCTGATCAGAGAAATTATCCAAAGGCAGCATTGCACACATTCTATTTACACATTCATAAAAATAGCTGATGGTTAAGCATGCAGATTTTTAACAGAGGACTACATGAATCAGCTATGCATGTAAATATTGTATTCAATTAATTCCGCAGCTTTGAATTCCTTTTAGATTTGTGTGCATGTTCAGAGGAAGGATGAATGAATCACAGACTAGGGTAAAAGGATGTAAAGATAGTAATATGTACAAAATCTTTTCCAACAGGGAAGTATGAAATGTACATGGGACAATAAGATTTCTATTTTAGATTCAGACAATGTGCCAATATTCTCTTCAAGGACTGTATATCCTTTACTGACTAGGAACAAGGTGCCAGTTACTGAATCACTGAATTGTAGGGTGGGAAGCGAGGTACAGGGTCATCCAGTTCAACCCTCTGCCATAAACAGTTTTTACCCCAAAGCAAAAACTCCATCCTGAGACAGCAATGCTCAGAATTTTGTAAAATGACTCATTTTTGCTCCTGTGTTTTTTTTCAAATGACAAACATAGCATGAAGATATAAAACAACATAAATATCAAACTAAGAAACCAATATTAATCTCACCAACCTGGCAAGAGTAAGAAGTGCTGCCTATCAGATAAATTAACAGGCATAACACAAAGTCATAGCACCAAGGAGGAATTAGTTTGTATTAGCTTATTGGAAGAAAGGTAGAGAGAGATTTGGAAGTCTTTCTGGCTGAAACCAACAGTAAAAGGAGGTAGTTTTAAAACCGTTTCACCCAATTACCCCTTTTCCAGGTCTTGAATAATGAATGTACAATAATTACACCACCACCACCAAGGATTCTGTTGTTTTACACAAGCACCTTTGCAGTGACACTCCCAAACTGAATCTTCTACTTACAAACAAATTGCTTCATTAGCCCCAGTATATTCCCAAATATGCTCCTTGGGAATAATTACCCCCCAGTTTAAGAACTAGAGATTTGTTGATATCACCCTTCTAATAAATAGACAGCCAGGTCCTATTAAAAATAATGTTCAGACCTTTTCTTTCATAAGAAAAGAGGATGAGAATCTCTCATATTCTTTGTTCAATAGAATACCACAGAAAAGGTAATTTCTTTTGTTTTAAAGATAAGTAGTTCACATAATCTAGAAAATGAGAACTAACTTGCAACCGGCAAGGATATTCCAAGTTAATTTTCTTTCACTGTTTTGTTTTTTTTAATGCAGAAAGTCAAATTGATTCAATGTGTCATATTTCTCCTTTTCTGGCGCCAAGGCTTATCCATTGCCATGTTTCATCTGCTACGTTATGTGCAGTAGAATCTGGCACATAGAGAATGTTGTGTTCTTAGTAGGCACTACAACTATTCCTTCCCATTACAGGCCTGCAAAGACTTGATTTCATATGTAAATGTATGCATAAAAAACTCCCAATACGACATTGAAAGTCATTTTAAAGCAATCTTAAATCAGTATAAATGTGCAAATGGCCTGCAAGTTTATTAGATAAGGTTTATATACACTATCATCTTTCTAGCCTATTCTGTCTCTGAGAATGCGCAGGGAGTTACCGCTGCCAATGCTTACGTTATAAAATCCTGTCTCAAATGTTTATTACTGGATGATTACAAGGACGTTGAAGCTTTTTGCCTTTAAGGCTCTGTTAGTCTTCACTGCTATAGTACCTTGCAAGATTGAAAATAAAACTCTGCTTATCAACTTTGTCCTTCCCTGGATGTCACACACAGTATTTTGATGTATTTTAATGCTTTTTCCCAATCAGCCAGTACTTGTTTCTGTTTGGTCTCTTACCTGCCTGCCTATAATACCACATGAGGAATGTGTTAGCTAAGCGTATCTATCCATTATTCCATCCATACAACACTGTTGTATTTCCTACAGCTGTTTTCATTTTTAAAACTGTCAAGGAATTTGATACATAAGCTGTTTTGTCAAAACAGTGTTGCAGATGGATCAACTTAGCTGGCATAATCTATAGCAGTGCTGGCGAACCTTTTTCTTCTTGCGTGCCAAAAATGGGAGTGCGCGTGCGCGCCGGCACACACCCCCACACGTGCCACACTGCGCATGCACGCATACCCACGCATGCGCACCCTCAGTGCAAAAAATGGCCCAACAGGCAAACCGGAAGTTCGGAAAAACGGTGTGTGTTTTTCGCCCTCCGGAGGCTTCCCAGACTTCCAGTTTGCCCGTTGGGCCGTTTTTCGCACTCCGGTGGCTTCAGGGAAGTCTCCTGAAGCCTCCAGAGGGCGAAAACGGCCTTCCCCAAGGCCTAAAATCAGCTGGCCAGCGCACGCATGCGCACTGGAGCTGACATAGGGCAACGCCTCACGTGCCCTCAGATATGGCTCCGCGTGCCACCTAACACGGATCTATAGCCTGTATGCTAAGAGAATCTCAGTTGCCCTTATTTAAGTATGATGTAAATGTTCTTCTCTTCTTTTAATATTTTACCTAATTGTTAAGCTTAAGGAATACTCGTGTAATGGTTATTAATTTGTAAGAAGTTTATGAAACCAAGTGTAAGTCCAACAAAATACAATTTTATAACATAAGGCAATCACATAGCAATAGCACTTAGACTTATATACCACTCCATACTACTTTACAGCACTCTCTGAGCAGTTTACAAATGTCAACATATTGCCCCCAACAATCTGCGTCCTCATTTTACTGAGCTCGGAAGGATGGAAGGCTGACTCAATCTTAAACCCCATCTTTGAATTCTTGAAATTCAATTCAAATTCACATGTACACATCATTATAATTGTTACTGTTGTTATATTCCCCAAATGTTTGATTCTCCCAAATGTAAGTATTTATAAAGATGTTTCACTGTGAAGTCTAAATAGCTTTTTTATACTGGAATTTATTTTCCAAGAATTATAAAATTAAAATACCTCATATAATTTCACGTTGATAAATTATATATATCAGGGGTCCCCAACCCCCAGGCTGCAGCCCACTAGTGTGCCGCAGCCTATTCGAAACCAAGTGATGGGAGAGTGCATGCGTGCAGCTCCACTAGCGCAAGCATGCAGCTCACGCATGCAGCTCCATTTGCATGTGCGTGTGAGAGTGTGCACCTACCACTTGCACAAAACCATCCCCTCCCCCCCCCCCCGGCTGGGCGCGTGTGGGAGGGGGCCCCTCCCCCTTGCCCAAAACCATCCCCCCCCCCCCCCCCCGGCTGGGCCACCAAGCCAGAAAGGTTGGGGACCGCTGGTATATATAATCAGATATTTGGAACTGCATTATAGCTACCTGACCTTGGCTAAGTTTAAAAAAAAATTAAATTAATTTTAAAGTTAAACTTAAAAATAAAAAACCCTAAATCGGGTTAAATCTAATTTGTACTTAAAAGCAATATCACATTACAACTCAGAAGGAAGTCATACAAGCTGCAGGAATTATCAAGAGTCAAGTTTTACTCAAGGGAGACTTTAGCATTGAATAGACCAGAGGTCCATTAAGCCTTTATAGTCTTTCCCCAATGTATTACCGTATTTATTTACACACTTCCTCGCTTTATAGCCCATCTTTCTATTTAACTGAATGTGCACACTGGCTAAAGTCTTCCAGATATTTTGTGGTACTGCTCCCATTAGTCCTGGCCAGAAAGTTGATGAGGAGCCACCCTCCCATTCCATTAACAAGGTATTATTTGAACTGAACTGAATAGCTAAAAGTTTTGTGCATAGACAGGTGGATGCATATGGAAATCTAATAAACCTCTCTTAATATAGGTAGTCTTCAAATTACAACCACGATTGAGCCCAAAATTTCCATTGCTAAGTAAGACAGTTGTAAAGTGAGTTTTGCCCCATTTTAGGACTTTTCTTGCCACAGTTGTTAAGTGAATCACTGCAGCTATTAAGTTAGTAATGCGTTTGTTAAGTGAATCTGGCTTCCCCAATGACTTTGCTTGTCAGATAGTCACAAAAGGTGATCACATGACCCTGGGACACTGCAACCGTCATAAATACAGGCCAGTTGCCAAGTGTCCAGATTTTGATCATGTGACCATGGGGATGCTGCAATGGTTGTGTGAAAAATAGTTATGTCGCTTTTTTCAGTGCCGTTGTAACTTTGAACGGTCATTAAATGAATGGTTGTAAGTCGAGGACTATCTGTAGACATTTAGACTACAAACTCACAGGATGGAATGCAAACCTCCAAAACAAACTTAATCAACATATGGAAAAACTAACATATCAGAGAGCATTTCTTCTTAGTATACATTTTTCCCATTTTTTGGTGCTGTAGTTCCAACACATCAGGAGGGTTCCAAACATAGGAGGTACTTAAATACTTCACAAAAAGTTAAGCCTCATAGCTGAAGAGATTTGTTTGTTTGCTTTTTAGAAAAAGCCTTTTGCTAGAAATCTAATTCTTTTGTGCAAGCTCCAATTAAATGAGGAAACCTTTAATTACCTTTGTTTCCCATTCCAACAAAATCTGGAAACTATGATTACCACACTGGAGCAAAAACAGCATATTAAACCATACTTTTGGTAACCATAGTTACTAAAACAAGGGAGTAATCTCCTACTTTAGAAAAACGAAGTTAACTTTCTGGTTGGTAGACTCACAGTGGGGAGGCAGTATGCCAAAGATTTCTGTTTGTTTGTTTAATTAAATTAAACCGAAATATAATTAATGATGTACAAATATATTCGAGTTTCCACTTACTAATTCCGCAGCCATCAGAAGCTTTTCTTTATTATTATTATGGTAATCACATAGTCAACCAGATGTTTAGACTGGATTTGGCATTTTGTCCATCTATTAAGTCCTTTCCAAAAACCCGGGATCAGCAGACGTTGTTGTTAAATAATATAAAATGTATCAGCACAGGATGTAAGCTGTTCCAAGTAAAGCTGCCTTTTGTAATTGACTGATTATGACTTTGTTAATGCCAATGGTGGTACCACAGATGTTTTGGGATTACATCCATGGTGCCTATTACTATTGGTATTATTTTTGCTTTCCCTTGCCACAGTCATTCTACTTCTATTTGCAGGTCTTCATATTTTGTGACTTTCTCCATTTCTTTCTCTTCTATTTTGCTGTCTATAGGTACTGTACCTCTACTATCCAGACTTTTTTGTCTTTCTTATCAACAATTGTTAACTCTGAAGTATCATGTGGCAGGTGCTTATTTGTTTGAACATTTTAGCATCTTCATTTTCTATAACTTTGTCTGTTTTGTGGTTCCACACTCAAACAGGCAGCAACATATCTTCAAGCTCATCATCATTTGAAGTAGCTCTATAAAGCACTTGTCTGATGAGAATTGAAACAAATTCATTTAGAATGTCACCAGGAACTATTTGCAAAAGCTTTGGAAACTGTATTCAGTCTGATACCAGTAGTTATTTCATTTCATTCTTTTAATCCCAACCAATCTAAACCCAGAACAGGCTATAAATTTTAATAATTTAATTAAGACATGGTACTTCAGCAAGACTTGCCTGAGATGCTGAAATGCATCAAGACACAATTCTTAACTGGTTTGCAATCCATCAAATAATTGGGGCCTAAAATCTCACCCAATCAATTGATTTTCTTTTTCCCTTGCTGGTAGAATAGCCACAGCTCTGCTGAAAAGAATGAACTTCTTTTAATAGACAGAATGAATTCTCATCAGTCCTCTTGATAAATCTTGCTCTAATTCTAGTACCCCACTGGGCAATGGCAAATGTTCAAAGAAATGTCTCAGAAATGAAAGAAAAGAGTAAGAGTCGTTGACCTTTTCATATTTCAATAAAACAAGATTTAACAAATGCACTGCCTTTTATTTAATTTCAATCTGACTTTTACATTATCTGTCAGGTGATTTGCAGTCTTCCATATAATAGTATATGAGTAGGTCATTCATTAAAGTTACTGTCCTGTCACAGATTGCATGAACTAAGCATGAACACACAACCCAACTGCTAGCAATTAAAGAATTCAGTAGGATTAAGAAACTGGCTATGCGTAACCTTATTCTCATTCTGGGTAGGAATTCTTTTAAAAAGGAACATTCGGAATATAAAACCTGATTTATAACAACGGGAGCTGCTAAGTTTATCAGCAAGCAAAGTCAGGATTGCTAGCTCCCTCTATTCATTTGCTGGAAATGCACAGAAACGGTACAAATGACTTAGGATTCTAGTAAAGTGGCAAACCTGTAGATGATTTTATTGTAGAAACTAGTACTGTAGTCACTGCACACACACACACACACACACACACACACACGCACACACTGCTACCTTTCTGTTTCTAGGGGGCTACATTCAAATGACACTAATTTATCTTTTAATATCTTCCTAAATAAAATTCTAAATAACTGGCTAACATTGTAATCTTCATGTTTGCTAGTGATTCCATGAGCATACCAATTTATGTTAAATTAGAATAGAGATTAGATAGGTAACATTCCTATATCCACATTCAACGCAAACCCCCTGATTTTTAGGGGTTAGGAATTAGATTTCCTATCTAATTTGATTAGGGCAAAACTGGACATAATTGGACATAAGAACCCACACACCAAATCAAAGTTCTAATATGCACTGGCATGCCCCCTTGCTCAACAAGCCTATCGTTATTGTGGCTATTATTGTTTAACTGTTTAACAATAAACAAATTGCAATTTACAGGACAGAAATAAAAATCCCAAACTCGAACAACAAACAAGGCTGTGCAACCTTGCACATTCCAAATATCAGTAAATAGACTAAATGAATCCAAAAAACTTCCAACTGACTTGCTGTTGTGCAAATAATAATAGATTAAAATACTTTTTATACTTGGAATCCTACAAGTTCCAATGCAATTCATGAACCACCAAAACATAATTGTTCTTAAATTTGGAAAGGTGAGCTTAATCTCATGGTAATATACACTGGGCCTGCTGCTTACAAATCTAAGAAGTTACTTACAGTTGTATGGTGGGAAATTGTGCCCCCAATATTAAGGTTCTTGAGAAGTTGTGGTGATCCTCCATATTGCCCTGAAATTTGTTTCCGTACTTCAGCTGCCACAGTTCTAAAATAAAGAGAAGCGATGGTATTTAACTACAGAATATTTTCAATACTTTCATCAAGGAAATAAAATGTACAAACTTTATAGAAAAAAATACCATTTTTATATTGTTATAAGTTATAACAATATATCAAAACCTTGAGGCAACAGATTTTGCAAGCAAGGAACCAAATTCCATTGTTAGATTATTTTACATACCGGTAATTTCCCCACTATGCAAATAACACCCTTTGTATATCATCGCATCCATGACACATATGACATCTTTATTAATTTATATTATTTGTATGATGATGTAATTTTGCAAATATCATTTACTGCATCATTACCCTAACAATATAAAGGATGTAAATAATATAAATTGTGTCACATGGGATAATGTAATTATACAAATGATATCAAGTTGTAGTAGTGATGTGCTCTTCGGTTTATTGACTTTTGTTACTAACGGGCACCCCAACCGGTAATTAGTCCATTAAAACATTTAATTCTATTGATCCGCAACTGGCCTAATCCAACATGCAGAACAAACTCTGTGGCATTGTTGAAGTTAGTGATGCTACAATCACAGACTCTAAACATTATATAAAAGACAACTATTAGAAACAAAAGAAAGCTGATAAAATAATGACACCGAAAAGGAGACTATTCTAAAATTCTGTATTTATATTTATAAAATTAGGGTTTCATTTCATAGTAAATGAAAGAGTGGTCATATGTTATTTTAACTTACTTAACACATATTTTTATCACTAATTTTGTATATACCACATAGGGATTAATACCTATAAAACTTACAAGAGTGGCAATGGGTTTCATCTTACCCAGGGTAATATGAAACAAATCCTCCACATCTTCTCTTTGAATTTATGTGATTCAAGGATTAGTATATTATTCAAACAAACTTTTGTATTAAAGGATCAGCAATTCAGCAGATATCCATTGTCACTAAGGCATCTGTTGAAGTCCAATCCACCTTAATGCTTCTAAGTTAGATGGCCAAAATATTACATGAGTTCTTGGGTAAATTTGCCAAAATTTCTTGATTTTGATTCCAGCTAGTTCTAAGCCACAATATATTTATTTTTATTATTCCTTAGATTTTTTTACCTTCTATTAGTTTTATAAATAACTCATGGTGGTGAACATACTTAATATTCCTGCCTCTATTTTCCCATAACAACAATCCTGTGAGGTGGGTTAGGCTGAGGGAGAGTGACTGGCCCAAAGTTACCCAGTCAGCTTTCATACCTAAGGTTGAATGAGAACTCACACAAATCGCCATTTTTTATTTCATGCGAATTTAACTACCGTAACTTAGTAATATCCTAAATAAGCTTGGTCAGCATACTATGATTTAAAAACTCTTGGTCGGTGTTATATATGAACCAGGACAAAGGCCTAAAATGAAACATTCGATATGCAAATAGATTAAATACAAGGTCACAAAGATAGTTACAATATAGTATTCAAAAAATAATGTACAATGCATCAGCCATAAATTCAAGCAATGCATTAACAAACTAGTTCTATATCTTAATAATCAATATTCAGAGCTCCAGAATTGAATAGCCTTTTCAGAGTCCATCAGATGTTTTGAAAGGAGATTTTAAAGCCTTTAAAGCAGGAGTTCCCAACCGGGGGTGCGAGATGATATTCTAGGGATGCGAAAACTTAGGTTTAGAAGTTTCAAAATTATAGTGTATTATGCATAATTATATGCATATAATTATTTACTTTTGTAAGGGGTGCGAGAATATATCAGAAGCGTTCTAGGGGTGTGGGGTATAGAAAAGGTTGGGAAACCCTGCTTTAAAGCATGAAATTGGCAATACTTTTCATCATTGAAATAATGAAGCTAGGGTAGGGGTCTGCAACCTTAAACACTCAAGAGCCACTTGGGCCCGTTTCCCACAGAAAACAAAACACCGGGAGCCACAAAACCTGGGTGGGCATTGTCAACTCGACATCACTCACTCCCATCCAGTCACATGACACCCCCCCCGCCAGCCACGCCTACCCAGGTTTTGTGGCTCCCCGTGTTTTCTTTTCTATGGGAAATAGGTATCTCCCTCTCCCTGTCTCATCTCTCTCTCTCCCTCCCTCTCATCTCTCTTTCTCCCTATCTCCCTCTCTCTCATCCCTCTCTCATTTATCTTTCTCTCGCTCACTTTCTCTCTCATCTTTCTCTTTTTCTCTGTCTCCCTCTCCCTCCCTCTCTCATCTTTCTCTCATCTGTCTTTCTTTTTATCTCTATCTCCCTATCACCCTCTCTCTATTTTCTATTTCTCTCTCTCTGTGACCTCCCTCCCCCACGGAGGCTTCCCTCCT